>JAAGNO010006101.1:0-34851 GCA_033439905.1 Ceryle rudis | reverse complement strand
TGTGTTAGATTTTTGTTTGGTGGAGTGAGGAGAGTAGGGGGGGTGTGTGTTGTTTGTTGCTTTAAATCAGAATTTTCCTTAACTTGTCCAAACTTCCCTCCTCCTTCAGCAGTCCCTTCAGGTGGGCTTTGTTAGCTCAATCTGATCTCTTAAGTACTTTAAACTCCTCAGCTAAGTATTTCTCAATGGCTATAGTTATCCAAGTGCCTGTTGAAAGCATTAGTACAAATAGGCACCACTTCCAACAGACAGAGTACTGAAGCAGTTTTCCTGGGGTTTGGTTTTGTTTGGTTTTTTTTTTTTTTTTTTTTTTTTTTGCACACTCTTAAATACTTCATTTTCTTCTTAAATGGAACACATTCCAGTTGTAGCTTTGCTACTGGCTTTGTCTGCTATGGCAGACATCACATACCTGAGTCACTCATTCATCTGCAAGACTTAAATAACGATTCCTGAAGAAACCTTTGAGGTATAAGCGCTATAATGAAGAATCCATATAGGAGAGGAAAGATTGGGAATAATCAAATCAGGAAAAAATGACAGATAAAAACACACCAAAAAAAACCCAAACAAAACCCAAACAAACCCACCCAAACTAACAAACAAGCCAGCCACATCAGGAAATAAGTACAGATCAAATCTCACTTAGCACAGACAACAATTATGCTATTTCCATTTTTATGTTACTCCCTTGAAGCCCACCCTTAACTGACTGCAAATTACACCAGCTACACCAGATCTCCAGTACTACAGCTGTACAGTGTTGACCAAGCTGGCCACTAACTAGCATCTCAGGATGCTGAAGTTAAACATGCATAAGCCTGGATCAGTGCCAGAAAGTGCTTATTGATTATATAATTTACCATTTAGCTTTTCAAGAGTAGTGAGGTGCTAGTGGCTGCTGTTATGCTGTACAGACTTATTTTTAATTAGTTTATGATTTTAGAAGTTTAAAGGTAGATGTATATATGGAATTTTTTTCAATAAGATAATCAGCAGTCTGTTCAATTCTACTTTCATCTTCCCATTCCACAGTAAAAAAAAAAACCACAACCAACCACACCATAAAAAAAACAACCCCACACTTCTAGGGCAGCTATTAGCAAAGTAGTTTTGAGCAAGTATTTTGACTTGTTGCCTAATCAATCAAACCGTTTTCACCACCATGAAAAAGCTTTAAACATGTAACAGACTGTTTTAGTATTGTTTCCGTGGAGAAAACATGTGAGCTCAACTGAGGTACATAAATGTTTTGCACATTGAAGAGGCTGCTGATGAATATATCTGGACTGAGGAGATTAACTTTTTTATTAACTGTGTCTGTCTGGTTACAGTTGCTTTCTCTAAATGGAGACTTCTGCTCTTCAAAGCTGAAGGCAGTTATCTTCAAAAGAGATTGATATACTATATTTCAAAGTAATTTCACAAGTGCCAAAAAGACAAACTTATTACAATAAACTTTATTTTAAAGGCTGTTGCAAGCTAGACTGCTTAGAACTCAGAATGTCATTTTGCTCCTTGAAAGACTGATAAATAAGAATGCTGAATTTTACTCAGATCCAATAAATGGTGCCTAATCACATGAACTTAAAAATCACTTTAATAGTAATCAAAATCTAGCATGACTACCATATTTCTCCAGCTGACATTCACATCAGTCTTCAAGAAGAGAGCCTGTTTCCCTTTCAGCAGCCGTAGCAGATGACAGATACTGCTACACAAATAATTCAGTGCAGGCTATGGCCTGAAGCAATGCACCAGCAACTTATTTAGATCTCCCACTTACCTTACAAGAATGTCTCGTTGGGCAGGAGCTCCATTCCTACATGACGTCCTGCTCACAGCACTGTTCTATCCACAGACAACAGCAGAAACAATTTTTGTCTTCAGCAAAGCACTCGCATGCAGAAAGTTATTTCCAGTGCGCCACCATGTCCCACACATGGACGAATCACATAAACACTAAGAACAGTGGTGGAATGAGGAGTCTGGCCTAAGCAATGTTATGCCAGTGCGCCCAGTGTCCAGTTGCCATGTCCATACACACACGCCTGAAGAAAGCAACCACCGTGTCTTTGCAAAAATACAAACCTGTCAAATATTAAGACTTGCATGAAGCAAACCAGATTTCAAAACCTTCCTGTCCCCAAAACTGTAACACAGAAATAATTCTCAACCCAATCAACAGCAGTAAAAATACTTTAATTAAGCTAACAGGAAAAAAATAAAATCTTGCTTTACTACTTTTTTCTTGGAGGATGAAGTTGCTTTTGTAAGATCCATTTTTAGGCACAGAAAGTTCCAACTGTAAATCCATCTGCATGCAAAAGAGCAAATTTAAATGCAAATGAATAATACTGAAAATACCCTATTTATTCCCAACCTGGGTGTTAAGGAACACCCTGATATGCATGACCTTCTGTACTTGAGAGATGAGAAGACTGAGAATGGCTACAAGATATATGATATCTGAAGATTAAATCCACATCTCTCAGCATACAGAGGCTTTCAAAACAGTCTTTGCAGGAGTAGCTGAGTGATAAGATACAAGGTATAGAATAGTTCAAAAACCGGTACAGATCAGGATATATGTGTATCTAACATTAAAAACTGATATATCAGGAAAAAGACACTCCATTATGTCTCAGAGCTTCCTCCTTCAAATATTTCAGGAGGAAGAGTATGCTAAAATCACTACTATCAACGTAACAGTCAACTCAGACACAGCAACAAAAGTGGAAATCTTCATCTTTTATTTAACAAAGGCAAACAATTTGCCAAGGAGCAGAAGCATATTCGTGATCTCGGGCAATTACTGCAGATTGACATGATATCAGAAGTAACCTGTACAACCGAATCCAATGTTTCCCCATGCGAGAAGACTGGGAATCAGTTGTAGCATACTTACACTTCAGAGTTTCTGCTTCAAAGCAGCAGAAAAACATGACTAAAAGTACTCAGTATTTAACTATGATGAAGTTCCTTGCTGTTTGTTTAATGGAAATTCCCTTCTCATTTAACATTGTGCTTCAATGTGAATTGAAAACCATCAATCAGCGTGTTATCTACTGCTATGTACAACTATTGTTCCATCAGTGTCAAGAGACTGATTTGCAGTATCAAGTTTTGCAATGTAAATGTGGCTGCATGTCTTCTAGTGACGAGAATAACAGTCAACAAATGCATGACTACAGCAACATAATACCTGATTTTTTTTTTTTTACAGCAATTTGCTTGAAGAACTCCAGTACCATAAATAGATTCAGTTTGACTTCTTGATAATGATGATATATAGAACAGAAATTGTCTCAAGGCTTTAGAAGGAAAACAGATGCATGCTGACGGGGCACATTTCAAAATAATTCAAGAGATCTCACCACAGGAGCGTGGTGAAACCTGAAAGGTTAAGAGTAATTTGAGGAAGAGACCTCTATAAACAAACTAGATAAGTCCACATAATAAATTTGTTCAGGGTTTTCATCCTCCCTTTTCAATACCAGACAGTATTCCAGATTTCCTCTCTGAAGGAAGAAATCAGTATTTCAGGAATGCTACAGGACTTTCCACTTATTCTAATTTCCCTCACTACTGTGCCTCTGGTCTTCTCTGCAAATACCAATACAGCCATCATTTGAGTGAATGATTCATCTTTCTGTTCTGTCATCTTATGGCCATTGAACAACAAGGCAAAAAGAGGAAATCCTGACCTTTCCACGCAAGTTAACTCTTTTCTGAGTCATGCAAGGCACTACCCTGCTCTCTGTCACTCAAAATCATCACTTACATGTCACAGACAAGTCTTTCCCTCCCATCCACTATTTCGTTAAGCCATGGTTATTACTCTTGCTGTGTTCCAGCTTGGAGTTTCCCACCCACGCAACAAGTTTTTACAGCCACTATTCTCATCTTAATCCATTTATACTACTGCAATATACTCCACACAGTCTAGAGAAACACTGCTGCCTTTGCTTTTACATTTAAAATGCATCTGTAAACACCGTCTTCCTGATATATTGGATTGAAATGCTTACTTTCACAACCTTTCACCATGTCTCTCGTTGAAAAATTGGTGCTACACACAAGCTCCAATGCGCAGCATTTGTCATTAGTTATTCAAGCCAATACTAGAATATTGCTTACAACCCAGGAAGCCAGCCTTCACTGACTCACTGGTTATAATTTCCAGTCAGTCCTTTTTCCCTCACCACATCTTGCCTTTCATGCTAGGGGAGAGTGCCTATCATATCTGCAAGACAGTTCATTGCCCTGTCCTTCAACTTCACTGACTGCTCTCCTTGTACTTTCCATTATTCACCACTAACTTAACTTAAATGAAATCTCTTGTTTAAGATGAAACCATTTTTAAATGCAAGCATGTATAGTGCAAACACAGAAGTTGTAGTCAAGACATGGCAATCTTCACTGGTCCCAGCTGTTGCCGAGCCAACTACTGCATCACCATTGCCACACACAAAATAAGTTACTACATTCAGAGATAAGGAAGTACCAGAAAAAGTGATGGAAAAACTTCACGTATCACACACTACACCATGTACATGACAAAGAAAGTATGGGGATAAGGGTGGAAAAAATAAGTATTCCAAAACAAAAGAATGTCTGTAAAGAGCAAAGGCATAAAGGTAAGAATTAAAGCAGGCAGACCAAAAGAGCAAGTCCTTTTTTTTATGACTTAAAAAGGCAGTAGGGAGGAAAAGGAAAAAAAAATAATCCAAAATAGTGGCTGCACAGAAAAAGACAAGAGAGGTGATGGTTCCATGTGTTCAGGTGATATCCACTTCAATGGAATCTTCACAGGTAAGTGATTTTAAGCCAAACCCCAATTTAACAGTGACAGAAGCCAAAAAGAATAAGAGAATTCAAAGGAAGGGAAAACCAAGATCTGACAAAGTTTGAAACTGAAAGGTTCAGAGGGTGAAAGGGTGATCAGGAGGGAGATAAGCTGCACAGAAAGCCAAAACCATAGCTCTGATCTGATCAAAATCAACATGAATCCTTCAAATAATTTTAATCAATGAATCAAGTTTTAGTTTAGAGAAAGGGACAGAGAGGGAAATCTTACGGTGAAAATGAGTAAGAACCAACCACCTGTCCTGAAAGAAGTTGAAATAGATCAGAACACCGATTTTTAGCTATTGTTATTGCCAGCTTCATGAGCTTCTTCAGTAACTTATGTCTTCTGTAATTAGTATTTCAACTGTAGTCTTACATCAATATAAATACAATAGAAACAAACAGTACAGTGTCAATCATTGTCCTAATTAAAATTCATTTACTCAACAAGTCTCTCCTTTCTACCTGAAGTGTGTGTGGACAGAAGCCCTAGAACTACTAAACTAAAATTTTAAACCTAACTTTATACACCTTTTAAAGTTTAATTAGAATCCAAATTTCTAAACATAAGAGACCTGACACATAGATAATAGTTATTATCACATTCAAATATAGTTTAATAAAAATGGGATACAGACCTTTTTGGAAACTGAGACAACTCAATTTCTTATTTAAAATTACATTTGTTAAATGTGTTCTTTATTTTCAAGCCTTAACATTTCCTAGAACTTACTGATCATTTTCTCCTCTAAAAATATCCAAAAATCTTTTGTGACAAATGCCGAACAAAATGCTGTATATCCCTTCTGAAGAAAGCTCTCACACAGTAGAATTAGAAACGTCAATTAGAAAATGTCAAACTATCTCAAAAATAAACCATTTAAAATTCCAGAAATTTAAGTATTTCAGCATGCCAAGCTGAAAACTTTGAAGTCAACAGAAAATGGCACAAAGTCTACAGAAAACCTTTTCAGTTTGAGGTCTCTACCCCATCCTAACAATTAGGGCCACATAAATTGTATTCCTTGGTACACAATTAGCTTACTAACAGATTACCAGATAGAATTTAGGCAAATTAAAAACCTCCATTACTTGGTGACAGAAAGTGTGTTCCTCCAGTGCTTGCCTAGCAGTTGGACACAGAGGTGCTGCCTGAGCTATCAGGGCACAAAGGAGATTCACATCTGCGATTCTGTGATTTCTGAGTCAGATCAGTGTGGCAAAACGTTACACTCCAAGAGGGCCTTTCCCTCTGTATTCTTGACAAATATCAGACTTTACTAGTGGGGGATCTCAGTTGGTTCTAGTCTTAAAAAAAAAAAAAAAGGCACATTTTGGTTTCTGTGTACTGAAGAGATAACTTTGGTTCAGATACTCAAGTCTAAACATGACTTTCTCCAGATCTGAGCCTTTAGATTCACTTACGTGGGCTTTTTATTCAGGATATCGGTTGTATTCATTCCCTTAGAAGTACTGGTAGAGCTAGCTACTCATGTCTACAGATATTTGCACGATTAGGAAAGAGAATGTTTGTGCTGGAAGCAAGGGGATACCTAGGCAAGTCCCAGTCTGCGTCACAGCGTTTCTCCCCACCCACCTATCCAACACCCTCCTCCTTCCAGGATTCAAACCTTATATAATTTATACTGATCACCTTTGCAAACTTGACATCAGGGCAGAACATGCATTTCTGCTTTCTGAGAAGGACTGAGTGTGCAAAAGCTTTTATTCTTTAGGACAAAAACCATTGGCAAGACAACGCTTTGCAGCATGATAAACAGAGTCAAGACACATGCCATGGCCACTACATGACCCTCATCTGATCTGTAAGGCCACAAGCAGTACAGCCCAGGGCTTCCTAGTGACTCCAAGGCAGCTGTTGCCTGCACAGCGGTTATTGTACTGAGCAACAATAAGGGGATATTTAAAGGCTAAATCATCATGTTTCAGTAATCCCCACACCAAATGTTCTTTATGTGCTATCATCTTAAGATGTTCTCACAGCACACTGCAGGCCTTTCTTCCTTTAATGAAGAATTGAGCAAGGGAGGCTTCTGCTAATTTGTTAGTGGCTGGAAATACCCACTGGTCACCCATCAGACATAACTATGTCCTACAGGACATAGCAGCATACTGTAACAGAATAACCAAGAGGTCACCTATCTGTTCTGTCTGGCATCTTTCTAAGGCAGCTTGCTCCCAAGGCCTTGCATCTGTTGCATACACCACACTTCTAGTAAGTTTCTCAAGTCCTGCTTTATTTTCTCCTGTGTAAAAAAAAAAAAAAAAACAAAACCAAAACACCACCACAAAAACAAAACACCAAAGAAAACCCCACACACACAAAAAGCAAGAAACACATCACACCCAGTAAAACTTCCTATGTTCAGGGTGAGTTTGGTTTTCAGCTTTTGCTTCCAGAGAAGACAGACCCAGCATATTGTTTCAATTCCTCAGAGACACCAGAGGTAAAATACTTGACACGCTCTGCTACTGCATCTGTCTAAACAAAAGCAATGTGGTCTCCTAAAAACTTCACAAGGGGACAGTAAGTGGCCTTCAGCAAGCTTGTTCAACTGCAAACTGGTCTTAACAGCTGCCATTTTCACTACTCCACCCTGATACTTCCACATACCATCCTTGCCAACCCTATTCTTCACACTTGAAAGATCAAGACAGTTGAAAATCTTGACCAGGTACATCAAGTATCTGCTGAGATTCCTGTCAATTACGGAGAGGAATGGAGTTCTTCACTGAAGAGAAGCCATAAGCAACACTTAAGAAGCCATAAGCCATCACAGAACAAGGACGCTGACAAACATTTTTTCTTATGAAATGTGACCATTAATCTCTCATGATTACTACTACATCTGTACTTGTGTGTATGGATGTAGTGTACATTAGAGTGTACTTTAGTCGTAAAGAGTTTACAAATTTACAGTGTAAAATACAATTTTCAGTTCCGGTTATTTCATGATTATCCTGGATTTTACTTGCAAGTAAAATGGGCAAAATTCAGAGGCGAACCAACTTTTGTAGCTAAATGCTAGGAAAGCGTGAATAAAACCAGAAGACGACTGACAAATCAAAATAAACCACAGAGATTTAACCACTCTCAGAAACAGTTCCCATCCATTGTCTCTTAGTAGAAAGCTGTTTCCAGACGCAGTCTGCTCTAAAACACATTGAACACTGGAGCTGGGTATAGCTTAAGGAAAAACGTGTCCATGTTTTCTGAATAGTAACAGGTCAATGTGGACGTATCAGCAACTGTAAAGAAGAGTTGAATACTATGAAGGAAAAAAAAAGCATCTGGATTTATACAGACTGGAAAAATCTATTTTTTTTTTTTTAAGAGACCAGTGAAGTACTCCCAACTTTTTGGCATGCCTCTTGAGACGTTTAGCTCCAGGTTAGAACTACTTTACGTAGTGACTTTAGTGGAGCAGTGACAGTTAGCTGGACCCTTTGAACAGCATTCCTCAGGCGCTTCTTGAAAGAACAGATACGGACACAAAGTATCTTCATAAGCAATAAACTTTTGGTAGAGCTTATTTTAGTTGCTGCACACCTTGGTCATCCTCCAGCTCTGTTATAGAAGACTAACTTCTCTGAACGTGGTGGATCAAGGCTTGTGAAGAGTTTGAGATTATATAGACAAGTGCAGACATGCACATTCTCAACACGAACAGAAAGCTACTCGCCACTCACTCTGAACTCCCAGATTATCTGTGAGTAGAAAGGGATAACAATGACTCAACTCCTTACACATTGCAAATTATCTGCCATCATGAATTACCATTCAGGCTCTAAATGCCATATTTAAATGTGTGAATCTTCTCACTTCCTTGTTAATAGTGAAGGACACTGTTATATTTACATTTATCTTTGAAAGCTGGGGGAGAAAACTGGAAATTGGTATAGACTCTCAGTTAATTTCTTTAGTTTTTAAAGTTACTGTTACTTGCCAAACAGCTTTTATATCAGAACGTGTAAGAAGTATTTCCATTCTTTCAGTGTTATTCTCACACCAACAAATGAAAATTATCTTCTCTTATCTGACAATTATTTCCCAGATAATAATGTTCGTGCAATAAACTCAAATGTGGATAGAGATAAAATTAATTTATAATCATCACAGCTGGAACAGAAAGATGTACCTTCATTACATGTTCTGTGAATATGCCATAATGTATGATATGAGCGATGACAAAGCCTATTTCTGTACAAAGCACAAACACAAAACTGGCTCTGGCATATCCTGTGGCCTGTGTATACCACATGGGCCCTACTTTTCCTTCCAGGGTGCATCTCATATACTGAAAGGCATTACAGTAGTTTAATAACTTATGCTTCAATAGAGCTACATAGCAGCACAACCTAAACCCAAGACCCCTGTCTTAAATCACATGATCATCTTTAATACAGAGAGGTGACTCTAAGAAATCCTTTGGAGAGACCACCAGGACAGGTCATCCATCCTGAACCCAGGGTGACATCCAGACTCAGCAACAGCCCTCCAACTGCATGTTCAAGAGTACTGCTGGTTTCTATCATCCATCCTTACTCATCTGGTAAGGCAGTCCAAACCATGGAAAGCTTCATACAATTAGAAGCAAACCCAAGCTGGATCATCAGCACCAAATGTTTCAACATTTGTAGTAACATTTAATACAATACACGCCACCAAAAGTACCAGTGACAAACAATGGCCTCCACGAAGTATTGGACTTTTTGTGCCCTCCCATTCAATGAAGGCACATGCTGGCTTTCAGAATATCCAACACACTCATTTGTTAGGTCCCCAGGAAGAATAGGATAGGGAAGGCAAGTCAGCCTGATTTATCATACCAAACAATAACACTACATATAAATTGCTTTATATTAAATAACATTAACTCTTGTCCACCAGGTAACACACTTGACAGTTAATTAACATCCGCAAAAATTTACAATGTCAAGAAAAATGGAATTAATAGCTTAGCTGGCTGAATTCAGCAGTTGAATGTTACTTGGCAGTAACAGCAATTTAGTGTTAGTTAAATTTTATATTTGGGGCTTGGTTTTGGGGGGTTTCTTTGCTAATTTTAAGAAACTGTTAACATTTTGGGGTTGTGGTTTGGGGGGGTTAATTATTTTTTATTACTAGTGCTTGCCTGATATTTTGGTCTATTTTCAAGACTTTTACAGCTAGGAAAATCCTTCTGAAAGCAAGCAGTAGTAAATCAAGTTGTTACAGAAAAATATTCTACTCCAAAACCCATTAGTTACGGGAGGGAGAAAAGGGGGTTTTTTTTTTGGTTTCTTATTCCAAAAACTTATTCTTCTGTAGCATGCCCAAACAAAAAATGCATCTTGTTCTTACAAACATTTCCATCCAAAGAAATAAGTAGAAAAGCTCAAGCACTATCATCAACTAAGAGATGCATCTTCATTTGAGAGCCTATGTTCTCAAACTTCGGACATGTTTACTAAATACTTTTAATATTCTGTGTGTAAGATACATCATGACATCTAAACTACAGACTACATCTAACATTTGTAGTAGTAAATTAAAACAGGCTATAATGAAACATGTTTATAACCAGAAAAATCTAGCCCATGATGCTATTTAAAAGCTGAAAGAGTTCAAGCAGTGAGGCAAAACACAAATATAATGTGGAAACTTCGTCCTGCTGACTTAGGGTGTCCAGACATATTGGGAAGGGGGTAATACAAATTAGAGAAGTTCATTTCCATCTCCAAAGGAAACTGTATGTACATAGAACAAATGAAAGCAAAGACCATAGCAATTAATAAGAACTGGGAGTCACAAGCTATACACAGTAATAGGCTGAAGAGACAAAACTTTGGGGCAAAACCTAAATATATCTCTCAAAACATACTCAGAGAATGTTCTACCATGAAAAAGACAATTTCAAAAAGAAAGACAGTGTCGCTTTTTTTTTTTTCAACCAAGTTATCCTATAATTATAACATCTATTTTATTTATGGAACTCAACTGTGTCAGTACAGCCTATGGTAAAACACTTGGTTCTACTCTAGCTACATCCATATGGGGTAAAAGATATTTAGACATTGGAAATAGCATTTAGTTATGTCTGCTATCAGATATTTAGAGACTTCCAGAAGGTGCTTGTAATGATACAGAATGAGCTTTTGACTAAGACAGATGCCTTCAAAGTAAAAGATGCTTAACATGGTACGTTCTCAGGAGTAGAAAATACAAGTAGAAATCAGAAATTACAGGCGCCCATTGCTGGTGGAAGTATCCAGAAGCACCACGTCTCCCTCAACCTCTCAGCAGTATCCAGAAAATGCAGCCAGATTGCTTCTGGTGAATAATCCAGGATGCATCAGTAACATCTGCTCAAATAAACAATATATTGGCTTCTTTTAAATAAAAGGTAGTGTATTTAGGGATTAAAATAATCATCTTTTCATATGCATTAAGGGCTTCTTCCTATCATGCCTTGATTTAAAAATATTTTTCTTCTTCTATCAACCCATTGTCATATAAAGTATGCAATCTGTGAAAGCATCTGTAGAGCATTATCCCCCTCCAAGCAACTCTGTATTTATAACTTATTTCACAGGAATAAACCAATCCAACCTTGTGATATTGTCTTTACAAAATGAAACTACGACAGGTTTTTGATCACCCCCAAATCTGTAAATTGATGGTTCTGTGCTTGAGCTCAGCATTTCCACAGCACATACCCCACCTCCCAAAAAAAAAAAACCTAATAGACCCCAAACCTCTATTGCCATATTTCTCACTCAGAATGAAGTAGCAATACCTGCTGCATTTACCAAAAGCACTATTACCTAAAGCAGCATGCCAAAAGGAGCTATCAGAAAGGCACATATTTGAGCTATGTGAAAGAAGGGTGTCTGGTGTCACTTTTATAGTTTGAAATGCAAGAGAAATTGGTTTTCTTTGTTTAGTTTTTTTTTTAATATTCAATTAGCTCATGAATTTACTGTGAGTAGGAGGTCTCACTGGGGTTGTCAGAGGAAATTATATTTAATCAACATGATGTCAGTCAACTGCTTGTCAAACCTACTACATTTTTTCAAAATCCAGAATGTTTTATACAATAAATCGATAAAAAAGTGTATGTAGAGATGAGGCCACTTTGGAATAAATTACAGCACTCAAGCCTTTACCAGGAGCTTCTGGCAGGAGACATTGTTACTATCTTTATTTTAAAGCCTCCATTTCTACAGTAGGGAAGAAAAGTCTAATGGAATTCTTCACTCATCTTCCCACCCTGCCCAAAGAGTATGATGGGCCATCTACAAGAATATTTAATTACATAATTATGAAATTACATAAAACATGTGTTCTTTTAAGGTGTACCATTTTCTACCCGAGTGTTTCTGAAGAGTGAACATCTTAATCATCCAGAAACAGCCGATCTCATTGACAGTGCACTGGGGCATGACCAGTTTACTCTCAGGGAAATCAAACTTACTGCTGGACTTGTCCCACATCAGAAGTTAATTAGCTTCACATTAGGCCAGTTTAGCAGCACTACTTGGTGCACAAAAGGATTACACTAAGGTTAGACTTAAAAGCTGGAGAGAGGAGAAAACTAGAAGAAAGGTTATGAACAAGGTTCAGAAGAAACTGAAGGAAGTCAACTCAGGGATAACACCAAGAGCTATAGTTAAGTCTCGAGACTGACTGCTGACATTGGCTTTGATGTTTGACTAAGCAAGTCTCGAAAGCCCTGCACACAACTGTGTTACCCTCTTAGATCTCTGCACACTGAAAATCCTCTAAAGGGAGAGAGCAAGCACTTGGGAGACAGTAGCAAAGCTCCACGTGAAAATCTTCACTACAGATTCATGTCAAGTCACAGAGCAAAGCACATTCCAACTTATGCAGAATTACATACAAATTACAATGAATGAAACAGCTTCGTGAGCGTTTGCAAGCTCCAGCAGGATCTCTCAGCATGGATAAAGGATTGCAAGATCAAAAGGACTCGCTCGCAAGAGGAACAGCGGCTCCTGCAGCAATAGATGAACAAACCACTAGCCCCAAATCAAATGGAAGACTTCTTCTAAGTTGGATAGTCTGCACCAACACCCTCCTAACTGAAAAGGGTTTACAGTGACTAAATTTTACTGTGCCCATGAGAATTCTTTGCTGCCTTCCAGTAAGCTCAGGTTCTAAAAACCATTTCTGAGAAACAACTTATTTGCTCTTGGCTTTGAAGAATAAAGTTCTGGAGACAGTTATTTGAAATCTGTCTGTTCTGCAGCTACCGCCAGAAGCAGCCAAGGAATGGAGAGAGTCTCCTTGCATCATATTGAGCTACAAATCACTAGAAGCATGCCCTTCTAGAAAGCACAATTCTAAGTCATACACCTATATTATATGCATACATTCAAGAAATTCTAGCAACGCGTCTAAACTTTTCACAATGCCTGACAAAAACACAGCTTTGTTATTTGGAAAGAAAACTGCACTTGATCAGTAATTTCACTTAGAGACATTTCCAGTATCAAAAGAGACTGAAAGACAACTGGATCAAGAACAGCCCTGCTGAGGAGGACTTGGACATACTGTCAGACAAAAAAAAACCCTGCACATGGGCCAGCAGTGTGCACTAACAGCCCAGAAAGCCAACCACACCCTGGGCTGCATATCAAGGGAGGTGGTTCTCACCCTCTACTCCACTCTCATAAGATCCCACCTAGAGTACTGGGAGTCTAGTGACCACAGTACAAGATAGACATGGATCTGTTGGACTAGGTCCAGAGAAGGAAGGAAATTAATAGAAGGCTGCTACACCTCTCCTAGGAAGAGCGAGAGAGTGGGGAACATTCAGCCTTCAGAATAGCCTGTTAATACATAAAGGGGGCTTATAAGAAAGATAAGAGGTACATTGTACCAAGGTGGGTTTGTTTTATTGTGTGGTTTGGGGGTTGTTTTTTTGGGGGGACAGATGTTTTCAAGTGGGGGTTTTTTTGTTGTGGTGTTGTTTATTTTTCCACTGGTTTTGGAGTTTTGTTTTACTTTGGGAGGAGGGCTGTCAGGGAAGTTGGTTTGTTTTGTTTTCTCACACACACACAAAAAGACGGTGGTGCAACACTAAACAGGCTGCTCTGAGAAGTCATGGATGCCCCATCACTAGAAGTGTTCAGTATCAGGCTGGATGAGGCTTGGTGTAACCCAGTGTAGTGAAAGACCTTTCTGCTTATGGCAGAGGTGTTGGAAGTAGACAATCTTTAAAGGTACCTTCTGACCCAAGCCAACCTATGATTCGATGAAGCATCCCTCAATACCAATACCATGGACATTTTTGCTTTACTTCTTTCAAAGCTCATTAAACCTAAGATACATTAGAAAAGAGCAGACAAAAATTAGTTGTAGACACACGTAGCATTTTATACCATGTAACTGGGGCACCAAACACCCTGAGCTTCACTCTCTCAAACACTAGCAACATAAGTGCTTGAACACTCAAAATATTGAGACTGCTTCGTTCGGTGTTTTTGAAGGGGACCTCAAAATGTTTATCATCCGAAAAACCTGTCACTGTAGAACCACTCTCATGTATTCATATATAGCATGTGTTGTATATGTTTTATCTAGAAGCCTAAAAACCCTGGATTATCTGCAAAATAGAAACATTTGGGGGGGTAAAATGATGATCCAAAACCTAAAGAGCATGTTTAAATGCCTGTCACCACATCTAGCCCCTGCATCTTCAAAACAGATCTACACAGCCTATTCAACCAGGCTTCTACCTCCACCAAGGTTCACCATTTAAATGGACTCCTCCATCACAAACTGTGGTCCATCCCAGAGACACACAGTTAAATTTCTGGGGGTTCCCCCCCCATTGTCAGGTTCCCCCAAGATCACTCAAAAGAATGAATGTTTGAATTCCTAATGCCCCCAAGTTACACTTTTGCTTCTTTATGGTTGTTTGCCACTGTGTTTCAAATAAGCTAAAATGTAATTTTCATAATTTAAACCAGACTATTTTTAGCACAGCAGAAGGTCTGATTACATTTTTTTATTTTATTTTACTATTTGGTATAAGATGGGCATTCACACTTAATCATATCCATAGATTACCTCAAAGAATACAAATGTGTTACATTATCTTTAAATAAATGAATGTCAATATGTTCTAGGATAGCAGAAGTAATTGCATATTGATAACAGTCATTATCATAAGTCATGTTTGCTGGCAGAAAATCCACTTGTATTTTTTAATAAGGTGCAATATTATGGTCTATTTGGAGATGATAGCTTTCTATTTCCCCATACATAATACAATATCACTTCAATATAGCTGGCAGACCTTAGGAATAGATACAAATTCAGAATGTAAACCTGCAAATTGTAAGATTTTACAGTCTTTTGAAACTAGGGTGTATATTCCAAGTACCTCAGCAAAACTGATATGGGGATCATTATCTGTGCCAGGCTGATGTGCTCGTCACCCTTATCTGCTGTGGTGAGTGGAATGGAAGTTACATTATCCTGAACTCATACAACCAGATTTTTCAGATTTTGCATTGTAATTTATTGCAGTTTGCAAAGTATTCTGAAAGACACTTGAGAAAGGGACACTCTCCCTCTTTTTTTTTGGTAAGAGGCACAAAACTTTAAAGCTAACTCCAATATCCCAGATGCACCTGCTGCAGGAAAGTAAGGAATTTATAAAATTCAGTATCAAGATGAGAGAGTCTTGTTCTACACCATTGCTCTACTTTATTGCTTTAAAGTAGTAGAAAGATAGAATTTGATAAAATAAGCAGATAACTGAAGAGTCTTGCACTGTGGACAGAATATCCCAATGAAACTATACAGGCTGGAGACGGACTATGGAGCAGCTCTGCAAAAAAAGGGTCCAAGGAATCCCATCTGAACAGGAATTTTAACATGAGGCAAAAGCATGTGGATCAGAAATTTAAAAGAAAACCAAGTGGCTCTACATCATGTTCAGCAGTAAGAGAAAAGGGGGGGGGGGGTTTAGGAGCATCAGCTCACCCACAGAAGGTGGCAAGTGGTTGCCTCCACATCACCTGTTTTACTTCCTTCTGTTCTTCCTTCTAGCTATTTTATTTTTTAATCTTCACCAGCTCTCTTAGCACACACATCCCAGATTTTCTGAGTTTATTCTTCCTTTCTTTCTTCTCTCCCTATCCCACCTGAGGTGAGTAGAAATAAACAAGCAACTCATCAGGGTCAACCCACAGCACCTGAGCAGTGTCTTCCAACTCCAAAATCAGTCTTGCTTTGGGCAGGAACCTCTTCTAACCTAATTTATCCTGCAGAACAATGCATAAGCTTCTTCATTCCAAGCTTCCCCTGTAGAAACAGCTCTCAGTTGGTAACATTGAGTGCCACATGTAAAAGACCATCTAAGCCAGCTCCCTAGCAGTCACAACAGTCACAGCACAGCAGGTGGATTTGAATGTTAGAGAGTATTTGCACTGTCTGGAACCCTGTGCTGTCCCTTGGGAACAGCACACACCAGACCCCACCACTATCACCATATCCTGAGAAACACCGACACTGAGCACCACAGGGAGACCCTCATTTGTAATTACTCATAATTTTGCAAGATAAATACACAGTAACATTGCTTTGTAGTACAGCTCTACCATTTTATTGAAGCCTCAGGGAGGCAAAAGGAAAACATCAGCTCTAGCTTCACTCAGTCATAGGTAGAAAAAGAAAATGTTCAGGCATCCAAAGCTGGACTAGCCCATGTTAATCACAAAAAACCCTTCTCCTGCTGTGAGGAGATTTATAGGAAAAACACCAAGTGTTCTCCTGAACGCCTCTACAACAAAGTATAATTAAATCCACATATTTGTTTCTGTGCAACTATTCAACTAAAATCTCAAGCTCAAAACTTTCTATTCGGCATCCAAAAGCCCCTTTTTTTTTAAGGGAAATATTTTAGAGTATTAATAAGAAAATCACCCTAAGATAAACAGGCTGCGCTGCCCCCAGGGCCTCACCCACAGGTGAGGCTCATACACCACAAGCCACGTTGAGCACTCAACAGTAGCCCTCAGGACCAAGCAAACACTGCCAAGCCCCAGCACCACTTCCCAGCAGCTCTGAGACAAACAAGAGTGTGGTTTGTAGAAGGTTTTTTTGATTTATTTGGGTTTTTCAAGTTATCTTCACCATGGCTGAACCACCCAGGCCTGCACACCCCACAGCACAGCCTTGGTTCCCCCCTCTGAGAGGAGGGCAGCTGCTGTGGGCTCTTAGCACCCCAGGGATACCATCCTCAGGGGTTTCATCAAGACGTCTGTTGAACTGGTACAAGCACAAGTGTCTAGGGGCTGCTGTTGAGACCTGTTCAGTGTTGATAGGGTGGGTTCAAGCCTCACCTAGCTGCTCCAAACACAGGCAGCCCCACCATTTTCACACAAGCAGGAGGTAACCACACACCCTTCCATGCAAGGCAGCAAATGCTCTAGCCCTGCTTCTGCTCCAGTCAGCAGCAACATGGAGCACTACCCCCACTTACAAACCCCAGAAAAGGCCATACCTTCCTCCAGGCTGAGCAGCAGGTCTTCTTCGGGAGGGAAAAAGCACTTGCCTGTCTTTTCCAGACCTACTCCAAGAGAAGCCAGCTCCAACTGAGGGAAAGGCTAGGGCTGCAGCCTGGGTTTTATGGGCTGGGAGCCCGTCCTGATTCACTGCAGCAGCACCTTGGAGCTATCATTGTTAACTGGGAGCAGCTGGTGGGAGCACAGCCAGCCTCCAGTACAATTGTTAGAAGGGAGGTGGTGGGACGCTTTTCTGGAAGGGCTAGAAGGACTTGGGGGATCTCAGTGTCAAGTTGAGGTGTTCACAGGGTGTTATCTAGGTATTTGGGCCTCACCTAATGGCCCAGTAGCCTCACAAAGCACATCAGGCCTTCAAAAATTAATCTGGATTGGGTGATGGGAAGGAAAGTTACCCCTTTCTTAATGCCTTTCTTGTCTTTCACAGAAACAATATTCTTCCTGAGGCTAACAGCAGGAATCTTACAAAGCCTCGGGGATTCTCCACAGTCCCTGACCTTACCTAGCTGAAATGTGGAAAAAACTCCACTCCTCTGCCATTTGTGTCACTGATGTCTACCTAATGATACAGCCTCCGCAAGGGAAGATCGGTCAACAAAATTATGTCCTTCTGTACTCAGTTGTGGCTAACCTGAACTTAAAGGTGGAGTTCAGGATTCACATATGAGTTGGTTTTTTTAATGGTAGAGATCTGCCAATGTTGGTATTAGTGCAAGTGTAAAGTCAACTTGAAAGCAAGGATGTAAAAATTTGTAATATTTTACTGCTTCATGAAAGGCATCTCGTTTGGACACAGAGCATTTTTGCAGTGAGTAAGCATTTCTATGAATTTCAATATCCAGAGTTACCCACAGACTGAAATCTTTATGGAAAGTTGCACATTTTCTGAGCTGCAAATACTGTGGGTGCTTAGTTAACAGTTTTATGAGCAAGCAAGTTGTGGTTGCTATCAGGTATCATTTTCTTCTGTGTACTCTTTAGCTTCACAGCAAGTATAAAGGTTGTTCAGGAGAAAATCACCTTGCCACTGAGAATTAATCTCTTTTGATATGGTCCTTACTTCTGGCTTCCACTGTTCTGCTGCTGTCAATATCGAGGTTCTGTACAAAGTGACTGACACATTGAGATCCCCTTCGCTCATTTTTAATGATAAAGGATCTACAGACATAATTATTCACTCCTTCTTTTGTGTGTTTTCTGGTGCAGTTATTTTTCCTTTTATATGACTATTCTTCTCCAATATTACTATTTTTTTTTCAAAGATTCCAGTTACAGTTAAGGCTGAAATAAAGAGCCATACTGTTAAAACCATCCCAAAGAAGACAGTATTTATGACTAGCCTATCCAGTCCGGACAGTCTACTTTCTACAATTTTCAGGGTCCTTAAGATTTGAAAGGATTCTTAGTTAATTGTAGCAACTCTAAAATTGGACAAAATTGTCATGGATAGTTCAGTAAAAGTCTCTGCTCAGTGAAAGCAAAAATGGGAACCAGATACTAAGCTGTGTAAGGAACAAGACTAACACTGATAATATTTATAATGCACATAGGTACAGTGGTAATAACATTCTTGATATTGATCTGTATTAGAAAAGTTATGCAGCAAAAAGCAATTAAGGCTAAAAAGGCCATCATTTGAAAAGAATCTGAAAGGATGAGATTGTTTACATTCAAAAGGAGACACAGAAGTCAATATTTTAAACCTGAAAATATTTCAAATATTTCTATACATCTCATAATGCTGCAGGAGATTTGCCCTTTGTGTCTTTCTGCATGTATAGAGAAACTATGTGAACTGTCCAAGAAAAATAAGTCCATATTGAGGGAGAGGGGATTAAAAATAGCAATTACAATGGACTTTTGGCGTAGAGGGCTGGTAACTCCATTACTGAGTGATTTAAAGGATATCAGAATTTAGCCCAAGGTTCTGTTCTCCATTTCTAAACCAGTTAGCTCCCACTATGGCAGATGTGAATACATATGGGAGAAAGAACAGAACAGATCCGTGTAGTGGGAGGCTAGGAGCAATACACCTACTGCTGTATTATATGTGACTACAAAGCGAAGTTCTAATTTCCACACAGAACATGGATATACATAGATATTTCATGTATGACATACCTTGCATTTTTAATAAGCATTACAGTAAAAATCACAGTAAAGTATCACATAAAGATATGATAAATGAAAATTGGGATTTATATCATCAACTATTCTTTAAATCAACACATTCTGCTCTATTAGTTTTATAGCTAATTTTAGCTTTAGTGTTTTTCTGTGTTTGAGTTTGAAGCGCTTTGAATATCCCTAATATCAACTGAAATATTTCTAATAATGAGTAGGGCACAATGGAACTTTTGTATTTCTCTAGTTCTTCATCCTTGACCTTTCTGTACTCTCACTCTTAATGCCCATAGTAATTTTTTACAGTGCTGACTGGTTTTTGTGGAATGCATTTTCCAAAGTAAGTTAGTGGTGCTTGTTCATCCAGAAAGTTTCTGAATTGTAAAAATGTGTAAATTGTGCAAAACTAGGTCTTGTTTGAAGGTTGAAAGATAAGAGGCCTTAAAGGAGGTTGACACAGTTTGTGAAGTGAGAAACAGACCTCTTTTTTCTGCAGGTTTTAAGATGTTAGGAAATTCCCAAGAAAAATGCCGAGTTAAACTGAAAATAACACAGCTCCACAAATCTAAAGTGTTTACTAGGATGATCCATCTGCTGGTGTGAATGTCCAGCAGCTTGGCAGGTGAGACTCAGCTGTGTCTAGTTAAATGTTTCATGTGACAGGGGTTTCATGAATACTTAACACCCAATTGTTCAAGATTTTCAGTTATATATCCAAAGCCAAAACAGCAATTCAGCTGCTGCTCTCATCTCATCTCTTCTCTTCCTATTCAAAAAGGATTTGCTGCTGCCATAGAAAAATGCTTTTGATGATGAAAAAATGCATTATTCATTCAAAATGGGCACAGCCTTGCAGGAGAAGGATGAAGATGTTCCATGATAGTGGGGGATATAGTTCTTCACCCGAGGATGGTAGGGGCTGGTCCTGCCATGGAGACACACCCATTCACCTGCCTGTTGTGTCGTGCACCAGTTTTATTCCTGCTACGTTAGCACACATAACAGGCTGGAAGTAAGAGAGAAGCAACAGAGCTTTCAAAAGCTGGTGGAAGTTTTTATCACCGTGACAAGAAAATAGGAAAAAATGTAAGAGATTAAAAAATGCTTACTGATATCCTACATACATTATATAAATACACTATTTATGTAAAAAAATGTAGTACCTCCAAAAGACTGTTCATAACAAGAACTTAGTTTAGCATTTTGGATTGCTTACTGGAATGTCCTCTCTCAAATAATCATATGGTAAACTGAGGGAAACTATTCTTCTGATTTAGACATTTGAGTTAGTTGCCAAATGGCAAGAAGTATAAATATCCCAATTTTTCTTCCTTTTAAGTACTTCCCTCAGGATCTCATTCGGTCTTGGGGATAACGTGCTATTTTAAAAGTAGCAGGATTAAGCCTTTAGCAAAAAAAAAAGAAAGCAAAATTACAGTGAGAAAGAACATGAAAAGGAATAAAAAATGGAGCTGGCAAACAATTTATCCATTTTTCTGTTTGCATTTCAACCACTTCTTTATATCTAATTAAATCAGGACATTTGGTTGTATTTTCTATCAAGACATTGATTTTTTAATTTTTTTTTTAATCTGCCCTCTCTGAAATGAGCAATTTGAAACCTTTTTTTTTTTTTTAATTAGGCTGTCCAACCTCAGTTCAAGTGTTTGATACTTCCAGCATAGAGGTATGAGGATGAACATAGAAGCTTGTGCTTTACTAGAAAATAGACAAGATGGTCTGTATGTCTCGTCTGTCTCTACTTGACATTTTAAAGTCATAAAAGCAAATACTTCAGTTGTACCGAACAGCTGAAAATTCCAGTTCGAAATGCAAGATCCAGCATTACCTGATACATTAGCAAAATACATATATTATTTAAATGTATGTACATTTATATGGGAGTGTTATCCACTCTGTAGATTTAAATTCATATTTGCAAATCACATGACTGGAGGAGTTCATAATCCCAAAATCAGCAAGAACTGTGAAGCCTTGTAGTGGTCTAACAGGGCAAGACACCAGCATAGAAAATACTGCATTGTTGTCCCACAAATAATAACCCATGCAAAAGAATTTAAAAGTTAAAGTACCTAGCTTTTTACCTAGCTTTTTTTTTTTTTTTTTTTTTTTTACTTTTCTAGGGCTTAGATAAAAAGTGAGCCAGCTGAGCAGAATCTTATCTGGCACGAATCCAGATGGTGCCCCTTAAGGAGACATCAGTGTCTACTCTGTTGTATCTCGTAAGAATAAAAAGAGGACAAATATTAGACCCTGTTAAAGGAACCCCTACAGATCTCATAAGTGGACACATGGTGGATGAAACAGCAGGTAGTGTTCTTTCCATATACTAATTTGCAACATAAATTTCTGTTCACTCTCCTCTAACCAGAATTAGTACTTTTCATGACCGATGAGAGTGCACAGAGCACTCAGAGAAAACTAATCCTGGAAATAGCGATTTAATCGCTTACTGACTCAACAACTTAACTAAACAAATGGAGTCTTCAAGTTCAGTTATCAATAGGGAAAAAATGTTTTTCTTAAATGCTTACTAAAAAATCTGGGAAAAAACATGTATATTCTTACCACAGTAATACTCCCTTATGTCCTTTAAGTGGTTGTCCCTCATCTCTACAGAGAATATGATGCTTACATTGGACTAGAGGCTGATGAGATCTCTTTCATTTGAGATATTTTAATTACTACATATAACACATATATTTATCTTTTCAAATATGAATTTCATGAGCTATTCTTTTCCTAAAAAAGATTATTGCATTTATATTTATAATAGAGATCAAGCTGGAAGTGGAAAGAATCATGACAGGTCGATAGAAAGGGAAAAGATTTAAATCAGTCTGATAGAATTAAATGTAAAAAAAATATAGGTTATCTTAGACATCTGATATCTGCCCCAGAAATGTGTGCTCAGGAGAGAAGAACTGCTTTTAGAAAGGTGTACAGTTGTTTCTTTAGACATTATTAGCTCCATGTGCAAAACAGTGGTTAACAGGGCATATAATTTAAAAACCCAGCTTCCACAACAGATGGCTTTATTTACCGTGTTTAGAAACTTTACATGGGGGAATCTTCCAATGTAAGCACAATGGTGTGTGCTGCAAAATAATCAGACCTAGGTCAAAATTCAGACTGCCCTATCAGTTGCTGCTAGCATTTATGTGAGATTGTCACAGAAGCAGAAATTGTTCCAAATAATTACCCATGGCTTCTGAATGGAAACACTGAAGAACAGCTCCAGGAGACACTAAAAAGAAAAGCTGTATTCTGGCACTGGGAAACACCCCTTGATCTTCTTTACATTTCCTTGCTAGTGAATGTCTTGGACCTAAGGAAGTACCAAGTGCTTTTCTCTCTCCTTGTATTTACAGGTAAGGATGCTGTTGACCAGTATCACCAGAGGAAAGGTAAAAAGTGTTGTAGAACAAGGGCACCTGAACAAGTCATCAAAAGGAGAGACCAGAATGTAAAAGGCAGACCAGCAGTAGCCTGTGGTATGGGATGGGGTGACAATGTTTTGTGTGGAGGAGAAACTGGGCTTAATTAAAGTGGAGATGTGAGTTTATGGGCATACTGCATTCATGACAGAGTTGCTATGAGCTGGTCCCCCTTTAAAAAATCCTTTCCCTCCTCAATTCAGTTTCTTTCCTTCCTGTTCATACTGTAACTAATAGGGGTTTTTTGTTTGTTTGGGGAATTTTTTTTTTTAATAGTAATTAGTAAAAAAAAACATATATGTGGTTAGTTTCTGAATCCTGAGGGCTTATTTTTTTCACATTTGCCTAAAACCAGAAGTATCACAGAGGGGTTGGAAGAGGCCTTCAAAGATCATTCAGTCCAACCCCCTTCCACTAGACCAGGTTGCTCAAAGGCCGATCCAGACCTTGAATACTTCCATGGATATGTAGCTTCTACTGAAATGAAGGTCATTGACCAGTTCCAGAGTGTGACTTACTATTAGTAGTAGTAGGACCAAGGTTCCATAGTGGTTCAGTCATAAGCCTATCCTAAATGGTGTTTTCCTGCTATGTGCTTCAGAGGGAGGTCATTAGTACAACACAACTGTACTGGTCTTACTGGACTTCTCAAGCAGATCTTCAAACTGTGGAGCCAGAACAGAAAAAGGACAACAGAACTGGTAGATAAAAACACAGAGACAATTGGCATTTCCTTCCACATTACTAGCTTCTAAACTAGCAAACAATCATTAACCTACAGCTGCTACTAATTTTAAGTAGGAATGAACCAAACAATAATTTTACCCGTTTACTAACATAACAAATTGGTGAAGGGAAGTAAAAGAAAAAGGAAATGTGATACCAGCACTCTATCTAAAGATTCATTTTTATTGTACAAGAAACTGAAAAAAAGCTGCTCCATAGTATTGCGTGTCCCAAGCTAAAAATGTTGTTTGGTTTATACAGGCATTCACTGAGCAGCAGCATCAGGATCTTGGGGGCCTTCAGAAAAAGAAATAAGGTCAATTTTAAATGCATTTTTTAAAAGGTAGTGTATGTTGCAAGGGCTGGCAGATGGTTAATGTCACTTTGGGGTTTATGGCTTGATTAGCTATAAATTCTGTATTGCTGCAACTGAGGGCCAGTGGTTTTACTACATATTTTTTTTTTTAAATTGTGACATTAATTTCTGCATCTGAAGCTCTCATTTTTCTCAGATCAAAAGTTTGTTGACTTGCTGATTGTTACGCTGTTGATGGTCCAAGCTGTGCCTGACTCCATTGACCCAATCGGCTATCTTGGCTCCATTAAAGTGAGTGGCAAGATGCCTTTTCAGTGAGAGAGGATATCATGTGCTCACAGCAGATGTTAAAAGTTGCCTTGAGGACAGTCTCACTGAAAAAATATAAAAAAAATATTAAAAAAAAATACCAGGAGAATGTGAAAAAGTCTACTGTTTCAAACATGCATATCAAGAGGCTGGAAGCTCATCATAACAATGATATGATGACATATCAATGTCAAAAGTTGCTAGTTCAACACTTTCCGTAGTGATTTCCAAAGACAGAGATCTGGAAGCCAGGAAAATACATAGGTTAAATGCTGTGCATATTGTGCACCTTTTGACATCAGCCAACATCTTTGAAGTGTTAATTTAGAGAACTTGTCCATAAATTTAAGCATCATTTCTACTTAGCAGGAGTTAAAGCACTCTGATGGTGATAGATTTTTGAGATAAGTTGTTTGATAACAGCTCTGAAACAGATAGTCCTTTTTTTTTCTTTAATTTTGAGTAACTACATATAGTGGAAATTTATTTTTAGGAAGACCTGTGGGCCATCAACAAAAAATAATTTTCTTATGAGGAAAATTAAAAAAAAAAACCAACAACAACCACATGTGTATTTCTAAAAGGGCAGATGACACAGTTAATAAATATTATGGCCAAAATACTTTTTATTTGCTTCCATCCAAATGGTGGAAGGAACTGGAGGGAGAAAAAAGGGGTGAGGGAAGAAAAGAAAGAAGGGGCCACACTATTTTTTCATGTCTCTAACAATACCATTTATTTTGCTTTTGAAATTTTTCCTGGCAGCATTATTGTCTCTTCAAGGAAGTGAAGTTACTTGTTCCTCTCTGTGGTTTTTCTATTAATACCACTTGCAAGCAGATTTCCTACTGAGTTGGATGCTGTGTCTTTCCTCAGTCACATCTGCCGATTGTGCAGAAGCGTATGTGCAAGATTAGTGACATTGAGGAAAGGCAGTAGACTGCCTTTTCAGTGGCTCAGCTGTGAGTACAATGTCCAGTGCAGCAGTGACCCTTCTCCTGCCAGTGGTATCTCTGAAGGGTAGGCTGCTGGGCAAGAGCTTTCACTGCACCTGCAAAGTCTGGAAGAACCTCTGCACATCTGAGTCTGTGATAATAAACCAAGTCAAGTGTTGAATAGATGTGTTGAAATTTCATCTTTACGGCTCTTGGTAGGAGCAGCTGGAAGTAAAATGTGACTCTACAGTCAATGTCATTGTGAAAGGAGTCACCAAAAGGAACACACTCTGCCCCTTATGAAGCCTTTGTATTTGTAGAGAACATTAACCAACATCATATACTAGGCCTTCCAGAAAGTTACTAGATATTGAACATTGCTGCAGTGATATCAAATTTATACTAGGTCCTAGGAAAAGCAAGAGAATGAGATTGCTTTCATGAGTTCTGTACCAAAATCAAAAGTCTGTTCTTGATTTCTTTTTTGGATAATGTTTAACAAATAATAAGAAATTCAGTATTATCTCATTGTCTCGTTAATAGTTTTTTCAAAATTACACAATTTTGTTAGACAACTGCATTGTGCCCTGGAACATACAAATTCAGAAGACTCTTTAGGGACTGAAAAATCATTAAGCTGACATCTGAAAGAGTCTTATGGGAGATGTTTGATAGTTTGAGATGTGTTGATAGTGATGGATCACAACTTCAGGTAGCAGGCCTTCTAGAGTGAATTATCACTCGCAGAGAAGTCAGGGTTAGCAGAATGTGAATGTGAAAATTCAAGTCCCTGCAGACGAGTTCAGCCTTCCTTCTTGGTGGAAGTACAAACGCCCACTGGGAAGCAGGAAATCCTGTCCTACATGCTGAGACTTACCTTCAAAGAACAGCATTCTGCCTTTCTGTGACCTGACGCTGATCTGTTACTTAGACATCAAGAAGGGCAGTTATTTTTAGGCTGATACAGGTAATCCTACCAGCAACACACATCTGAGGCAAAAAAAACAAGTAGGCTGTGGGTTGAATGGATGTGACACTGAACATATCTGCCTGTAATTAGGAAGGTATATAGACCAACAGTTATTTTTTTTTACTGTAACACATCATTAAGAAGAAAAAAGCTTTGACTTGAAAGAAAAAGAGAGAAGACAAACTTAAACATTAAAATTGTTGTCAATCATTTAAGTTACATAGTTCTCACTCCAGAAGCTTTGATCGTGTATAATCCTGTTGAAAGGCTGAATTTTAATCAGCCTCACATACATTATGTTGCAATGCTGTGGCACTAGTGCATGACGGAATTTTATTTTCCATTAGTTCATTCCTCACTGGAAATATAAACACCCTATATGCTTAATAGTCCAAAAAATTAATGCTATTGCTTTTTAAAATTGCCTGTTAATGAGAATTTTGCCTGCTATTAAAAATTCTCAGTGCCTTAGGACCATCTTTCGCATGCTGACATACCTATTTTCAACACCAACCGTGTTGAACAATCAAACAAAAATCATCCCAGACACTGCTTTTAGTAAAAACAACCATGTTTTTAACTTATCAGAATGGATGTTTACAGCATCTGTGGAACCAGGACTGATTTTAAAATATCTTTTCACTGAACTTACAAATTTATGTCTACTCCAGTGCAGCAGTGATGGCTGTGCAAAAACATATGTGGCACAAAGACAGTTATTTTCTAAGAAAAAAGGCTGGTGTCAAGTAGATTAATTAATTAATTAATTATGGGAGGAAAAATTGCATTGGCCTGAGCAATAGAATCCATGCAAATACTCCAGAAGTGAAAGATACAAACCGGCATCACTTTGCTTTCTCTTCTGAACTTGCACAGGGTCTGATTTTCCGTGGCACCCATCGACCTCTGTCGGAGTTTAGGATGCCTGGTCTTTCTCAAATTTGGGAGCGCACGCTGTAGCTCTCATCACAGACCCATCAGGACTTGTGTTGCCCCACAGCCCATATCAGCAGGGAAGAGCCCATCGGTGACAGCAAGGCAGAGAGGAGAGAAGGGTGTTTGGAAAACTGCCAGCAGAATGCATGTACCGTTAGTTTGGTGGTGATCTGTGTATGTGGAGCACTGATGGGGCCCAGCAGAGCTGTTGGCTCATGCAGGAAGAGACCCGTCCCCAGGAAGGAGCCGCTCTTGACTGCAGGAAGGGACTAAGCACACGCAGTTGTGTGAGAAAGGTTCCTATGAATCCCAGGCACACTGAATTTACCTGGCTCTGCCAGCAAAGAGGGAATATTTGTAAGAGCTTTTGTACACTAACAAATCACTTAATTAGTAATAACCATAAATGCAACTGTGCACTCCAAAGAAGGAATGGAATTCATGCTGTTAGCAGTTTTGCAGAATACGAACTAAATCTGGATTATTCTACCAGCAATTTTTCATGTAATGAATAAAAAAGGTCTACTAAATTAATGGTTCTGTTTTCCACCATACTGGGGAAAAGAGATCATATGCACATGGGCACGTTCAAATATAAAGTATGATTAATCAACCTGTGTCAGAAATAATCATTTCATTATATTCTGATAGGATACAGAAATACCACATCTAAAAGTATTTCATTTTATCCCTCTGGTGTCCTATGGTGGTGTTCTGAGAGTGAGCTAGAGACCTAGAGACAGCCACGGGTGTTTTTTTAGTTATTATGTTCTGATTATATGCTAAAATGGAAACCTATAAGCAGGGACAGAAATTAAATACAGGGGGAAAAAAAAAAAAGAAAAAAAAAAGTTTACCTCCACTCACAAGTAAAAATATCTTTGCATTACAAAACCTTCTTTGATGTCAGCAGATGTAGTAACTGATAGAAAGGTGTTGTACTTGGACAACATGGAAGAGAAGTCATGGGCTGAGTGGGTCTGATTAATGATTTGAGATGACATACTTCCAAAGCAATCACTTCTGTTCCTAGTTAAAGCATCCTAACAGGCAGGAATCTAATGCTGTTTTGGCCCAGGCAGTGTTACATTTTGTCTCCAGGGCTGTCAATATGACATTCTTTGTAAGTAATTAATTATGATGGGGGGTGGTGAAGGAACAATAAAAAAAAAACCCTCCTGCATTTATCACTTGATAATGCATCTTAATTCTTTAGAAGAATATTGGGATACCTTTTTTTTTTCCTTCAGCCATTGCATTTATTTTGTACTATGGCTTTATTTTCTTAAATTGATACTGGACAAAAGAAATTTTGTGAAACTCGCTTGTCATAAATTAAAAAAAAGATTCAGGCTGAGAAAATAAATTCTGCAGGCAAATACATAATCTGCTTTCCTTCTACCAAAGCCTGCTGAAGATATTGCACATAGCTAACTAGCATGTTTACAAGAAAGAAGTTTGTTGGGTTTTTTACACTTGTTCCCATGCTGCTGACTTGATTGTTTGCCTGAAAGAGGAAGCTAAGGAAAGAAAAGGGACATTAAAGAAAACAATGTGGGGGGTTTTGTTGTTATTTATACTGAAAATTGAAAATAAATTGAAAATAACAACATAAAACTATGCTGCTTTAAAAAAACAAAGAAAAAAAGAAATGTTCACTGAAGCTGCATTTCTAACAATACATTCTGGGCCTTTGCACAGTCAGTGAAGTTTTATATGAAACATCTACTAATGTTCCCATTGGAGATTCCCAGATATAATTTAGGAAACCATATATTCCCAGCACACCACTGAGAATAACGAAGTACTGCTTCTGATTCAATTTCCAGCATATCTGCTTGTATGAACTGTGCACTACTTCATTATGTATAAGTGTATATTTTTTTTCCCTACAAGCAATCACCACATAACACATACAGGCTGCAGACCTTAACTATACATAAATAAATAGTCCCAGAAGGGCTTGCTACCAAGGCTGTGTTTTCCAATACTCAGAAATACATTCTCATGCTCTTGTTAGATCTCTAATTCCATTATGCACCTAAAAAATATGGACAAGGAACCAAGTTGGATCCTCACACATTAGGAAACCCACACTTGCCAACAGCACGTGGAATTACCGGCGCAGAAAGTCACTAGAAAGGTGCCCTGTCATTAACACTTCATTTGTCATACTGGTAATTGATACCAATCCCTGTGTATCAGGCATGAATTGTAACTTTTACTGCACTGCTTAATATTTTGTCCTCAGTACCACAAGGTTAGTTCAAAAACAGAACAAAAAATTAAATCTGTTCAATCTGAAACAAATACACTTGATCCATTTTCCTTGCTTAAGCAAAAAGGTCACTTGCATACAAAATATTTCAGTTGATTTGGACCAAAACAGACTGCTCTCAAAGACTGAAGTGTAAGATTAGATTTCACAAAACAACAGGAGGAGGAACCACTACCACCTCTTTCACCATTTGATAGCTCACACTATAAATCTTCAATCTCATCTCCTACAAGACGTGAAACTACTTGTCTAAATTTCCAGGCATTGTAGCTAAAAGGCACTTTGAGATGAGGGTGATGAAGGAAACAGGCAGAAGGGCTCTTAAGATCTTCTGTAGTAAATTATGAACTTGCTATGAATAGTTCAATGCATTTCCCAAGACAAGTGGAGCAGATGCTGGCTGAGCTCGGCTGCCAGGTAAGTGAAGCTGTTGCAGTGCTCAATAGCTGTAACCCTTTGTGTTCCACCTGTGCACAAGTGATACAGTGTTGCTGCAAGGTGGGGACACCCCAGTCCCTCCTTCTGAACCCCTCTCTGGTACCCAGCAGCTTCTCCCCTCACCCCCCCCCAAAATGCTGAAAGGGCAAAAGACAGTCCTGTCATATCAGGGGTGTCTAAAGTTTATGACCCTAAGAGGTGTGCTCAAGCTGTGCTCTGAACCAAGCCGAGAATTTTCTTTTCTTTCGGTGGAAAATTGGTTTTGTACGTTGTACGATTATGACCAAAAACTGATATATGATATAGACTGCAGACAGCAAGGAGGGAAGATAAGTCCTGTATCAAAAGAGTTTACAATTGCTCATCTGCCATACTGGTGTCTGGAATAAAGATGAAGCACCAAGTATGGAAGACTTAAGAGGCTGAAAGACTGAGGAGGAATATGTCTGCCTGGTATCTGGAGCCCTGTTTCTAAGGGTAAGGAAACTGAAATCTCTCTGCTGAATTCTGTCCTTGTAACCTGGCTGTCTAACAGCATCCTGTAGCACTGTAAAGTGGCACAGATGTTAATAAGCTGGAAGCTCAGATTAAAAATAGGTACAATATGAGGAGAAGCTGTACAAATTCAAACTACATTGTCTCAAAATGATCTAAGGAGCAGGGCAGTGGTGTAAGTAAAGTACTTACATCTTTGAATAGAATAAATGAGGTCAACTCAAGTTCCTATTTTCACTGAAAAAAAAAAAAGAAACATTTAATTAATTAAATAAGTAAAACAAATTCAGATCAGATATTTCTAAGTACTTTTTCATGTACAGAGTTACAATGAAATACTAGCCTTACCAAACAGAAAAAAATTCCTAGCTCATTCAAGAAAGAAAACACAAACAACAGGCTATATATAGAAGGAACCTGGATGTATTATTTTTAGAAGCCTGAATTACAGCCCTTTAAAAAATTATTTTCTAGATCTCACTCTGCCTTTAGTTTCCATAAATTAATAACACACATTCTGGAAGAAATAAAAGTGTACTGCACACTTGCCTCAGAAAACATAGGTAAAACATGTCTCCTCAGCCACACAAATCCAGGCTTTTGGTATACCAGCTCTAATAAAAGTCTGTGAAAGCAGATGGTGCTTTCAAGAATTCCTGTTTATACTAAAGTCATATAATGTCATTAATGTCCACTAATAAAGGTTTAGAAGCCTAGATACAGTGTTCTAAAGAAGCGGTGGCAGTTTCCATGAGAACAGTGTAATATTCAGTGCGGAAGAAAGAACAAATCAGTGCTTTAATGACGGAGCAGATATTGAGATGAAATGCAGCAGGTTAGCAAAAGCTGTTTGGATTTCACAGAGACAGTGCATGAGCTGAGATTTTTAAGAGTATAAGTGGACTTTCCCTGACTTCCTTAGAGTCTCTGCGTCAAGCGTCAGAAGCTGTTCCCTTTGGTTCACAAATCCTACTGTGTACATTAAATACCCAACAGAAACACTAAACAACAAATTCAGCAAATACTAAACAATATCAAACGATGGTCAACAACTGTTCTTCAGTTTTACCTAACCTTAGGTCAGCTTCTTCCATACAATTAGGTCATAGAAGAAAGGAAGTAATGACAATGACATCTCCTTAATATAACTCACTTCAGATCCTTCCAAGGTCAAGAATTTTTGTCAGTCACAAAATGGATAGTGATGCTTCTTCCAAGAGTTTGGATCCTATGGTCCTGACAGATGATTACAGAATCACAGAATGGTAATCCCATAGTGTAGCATTGCCTCTGTCATCATTGGCCTTCTACATCACACCCAGCCCTGCTGAAATACAGAGAGTTTTCAAATGACAATTAACTCCATAGATCCCTCTTTCCCAAGATTACTGATTATATTCTGACATGCAAAATGCTTGGAACACACATAATGCGTATATTAGTATCAATGCCAAAGGAAAATATCAAAACTATTTATTTGTAAATTAAGTTCTTAAACTTTCCAATTTTCCCTCAGAGATACGAGCCAAAATGTTCTGTTGCCTGAAGGAGATCAAGAGCATCGCTGTGATTTCTTTATTTTATTTTTCTAAATGATGATTATCTAACAAGTTTTCAAAGTAATTTCAAACAAGACCTTTACACCCAAAGGCCCAACTGTGTCGCTGTGACAGAGAGCTCTGCTCAAGCCATGCCATTGCATACCACTAACCAGACTTTTTTGGCAGCTCCTATGTCAGTGTTTCTTTAGTGTGTGATTGATACCTGGTTCAGAAAACTTCACTGTGGAGTGTCCCTCCCTGGAGATATTCAAAAGCTGTCTGGACATGGTCCTGGGCAGATGGCTCTAGGTGTCCCTGCTTGAGCACTCAGGTCTGACAAGGTATGGGTTGTATGAATGAAACTATTCAGCAGATTGAGACCATTGGGAGCTCGGTACCTTGAGTGGTAATTTTCAAGTATTTTAATGGATATTATTCTTCAGGTTTCTTTGCAGTAATTTTTCTATATGTGATTTCCCCTTTGTTTACTGTGTTTTATTTCAAGTTGTTGAGAACAGCAAGAAGCCAAGCAAGAATAAGGTTCCAATGGTACCTACACCTACAATTACAAGGAGCTAATATGTACCATCTGACCCTTAAATGGGATCTTTTTCTATCTCTCCAGAAGAATCTGAAAAACACCCCTTTGCCCCTCAAAGCAACTTAGTGAACAAGGATTTCCAAAACAATTAAGATTTTACTTTAAGAACATTGATATTCATATAATCATCAACTATGCAAAATCTGTATCCATATTCTCTATATGAATATCTGCTAATTAATGATGAAAGGCTCATAATATGGCTTTCAGGTAGGCATCAGAAACATGATTTGAAAACAGGAAAGCAAATGTGAGGGCCAAAGGAAAGCCATAAGCTAGCAGAGATTGTTTTGCAGGGTCCAAAATGTTTCTGCTCAGAAGAAAACTGAAACACTGGCAGTATTTTCTTGCACCAAAGAAACTCATTTCTTCTAAACCACATTCCACAGTCCTACAGGAATTGGGAGGGTGAATGCAGGAAGCAGCTTCAAAAAAAGAAAAGGTTTAGGATTTTCAGGGTAGGGTTTATTGCTTTGTTCTATGCCATTAATTATACATATGCATCTGATCTGACAGTTTTATAGTGCTTTGTAGCTTTAGTGAATCATTCCCTAGGAGGGAGGAAAGAGAAATTTAAAATTTGCCAGGGCTAAAACTCAGGAGAAGTCCCTTGTCAGGATTTTTTTTTTTCTCTTTTTTTTTTTTTTTTGAAGTCTATACAGTCACTGACCACACTTTTCAAAGCGAAAACTTGTGTTGAAAACTAGGATCCTAACCTCACACTTCAGGAAGTTAAATAAGAAGCTTGATGTAATGCTAAGTAGGTGGTAATCCCAGAAACACCAGCGAACTGCTGAATGCTATGCTGTTTGAAAAACCAAACCAGCAAACTGCAGATACTACATTTTCAACTTTTCATGAAGATACTGTTGTTGAAAATTCTCTGTCTAGTTGGAGAATAGAACTGTGGTTATCTTACAGGAGGAAAAGGTAAATGGATAATTTACATTTAAATGCTAAGACTGAGGTCTAGGAAAACTTTTTTCCTACCTAACTTTCAGTCTTTCTGAGTTTTGAAAATTCACCTGTAAAATGGTAATAACGCTTTTTCTGCTCAGCTCAGGTCTCCAAAGACCTGGTTCCCCTTACTATTTTTGTGAAATCTATATTCCCAGACACTGCTTCAACATATACCACAATAACACAAGACCAAGCTAGGGAACATAGACTAGTGGTAAATGCCTACTTCTTAAAGACCAAACCTGATCATTAGAAGAAAAATCCGTCTTTGTTTGGTGCTCAGCCCTCAGAAGCAGACCTGTAGGTTTCCTGCAGGCAGTATGTTCTACTGCCTTCTTCCATCTATGGAAACAGTGAGTGGAATAACGTGGCTCTGTGATTTTGGTGAAAGAGTGGCTGTGGGCTTTGTTTCTTTTAGGACCTTAAAACTGAGGAGAATTGGCTGAGCACCTTCTTACCACATCATAGAAAGGTCTTGTCTCAGCCTGTTTTGAGCTTATTGATTTATGGGAGAGATTTTAGGCTTCTTAACTCACCTCCCAAATATACCATCTATTAATAGGAAGCTTGATGATCAGCAGACTCCTGCCCTATAACTGTGATTTAAGTATATCTCCCTCATCTGTGCTCCATCCACCTCTACTGAAGAACGGCGTGGGAGCCGCTCAGCATCGTTGCCAAACTCCTGGTTTGCAAAGCACACGAGTTAGCACAGGCAGCAGTCACTCCTAATAAGAGTTCGCATTTCCTCTCTGCACCTCAAAGCCTTGTTTTTGAAGCATCTAGCATCAACCTTCTGTAGCTGACCCTCTGCTGTATTTAACAAGTATCTTTTGTTTCAGCAGCTTCTCTGCTAATCTCACACTTGTGTGAAATTGTTGTTGACGAGGTGAGACCCTTTGTGGAGCTGACTGCTGCAGAGGACCTTTAGCTTAAATGAAAATGACAGCACTTCAGCAAGGCCGAATATAAATTCTTTGACAGAATATAGATTCACAAAGAGAAGTAATCCCTGCTGCTGTCATAAAACATTGCTTTTTTCAAATGTCAGTACCATATTGCACCATCGTGAATAAAGCAATTGCTGGCACCATCTACTGGTAAATGCATTGAAGTGAAAAAATAGGAGGATTTTAATTGCTTTAGAGTGGATCTCAAAAGAAAAATAAAAGTATAAGATCATGTCAGGGATCAAGGCTGGTCTACACACTAAATGAATGACAGATGCTCTGATTTACCCCTCTCCCTTCCCAGAAGGGGAAAAGAAACAGACTAAGGGAGAGACACCTTATGGGTGGGGGGCGGGGGGAGAAAAAAAGAAACCACCACCTAAATCAGCTTTAATGAAACAG
>JAAGNO010006099.1:0-11970 GCA_033439905.1 Ceryle rudis | reverse complement strand
CGGGTGGAAGCTGCGTAACGGGGCTGTGCAGGAAGGCAGAACAATGCTGCCGGCAGCCCCCGGCGCAGGTGCTGGCTGGCCCGGCGCGCCTCTGGCAATTGTGCCACCCGCACAGATATGTCTGTGAGCTGTGTCTCCTCAGGGGCTTTCCAGGGAGGCCCTGATGAGCTGTGTGCATGAACCATGGGCTGGCTGGGAAAAGGGAAGAAACGCAGTGATGATGGGGGACACTGGGAGGTCAAGGGGGTAAGAGCCCCCCGAGGGAGCTGGGGCTGTGCCCGTGCTGGGAATGGCCACCTGCGGCATGGTTAGGGCTAATTTTAAGGGTGGGATCAAGAGGACACCCTGGGGCCAAGCTCTTCACGCCTTGGCTATCTCCAGTAGCGTGGTGCGCTGAGCTGGAGCCACCCAGCCCGTATCCTGTCTCCTGCAGCCAGCCCAGAGGGAGGCGAGGGTAAGAATAGCTCAGTTGTCCTTCCCGGCTCCCCGGCCCCGCCACCGAGCCACGGGCCAGGGATTTCCGGAGCCGGGCGGTGTCCCCGTGGCCAACAGTGGATGTGGCGACATGGCTGTGCCTGGCTGTGCACTGACCGGCTCCTGGCACCGGTGCCATCCCCTGCAGCTCAGTGCCAGGGAATCACTTCTTTTCTGTCCCATCCCAAAGCAAGTGCTGGTGGCCATCAGCTGCAGGTGTTTCATGTGGTCACACCAGCAATTCATGGGGTAGCCAGGGAGCACTATGGGGAAGAATATTCAGCCTGAGCTGCTGTGGGACCATTCCAGCTTTGAGCCATTTCAGCTTGGAGAAGGGCCCCTTAGGGGATAAAGAAATAGGGACATTTAAAACCAGGCTAGTGACAGCTATCAGAAACACCCTGACAGGAACACACACTGGTTTCCTAGCTGGTTCACTTCCCCCCAGAAATACTCCAGTGTGGGTGAAAGCAAACCAAAGACAATCTGTAAATGGCTTTTACTTCTCCAGCTGAGAGATACAACCCCCCACACCCTCACCTGCATGCTGCCCTTCCCCTACAAACACCAGGATGCTGCACCAGATATTACATCCACAGCCAGACTCTCACAAAAACACGTCAGAGAGAAACAAGGCCACTGCAAACCACACAGCCCTGCAGACCAAAGGTCTTTGTGTGAGAAGAAGCCGGTTCCCTGCTGCTTCCTCTGCCCCGCTGCCTGTGACCCACTGCGTCCTCTGGGCCCAGAGCTGGCCCAGGCAGGAAACAGGTGGAATAAATATTTGTGCAAACCAGAGTGAAATTTCCCTTGAAGGCCCTGCAACGTGTTTCCCTCGTGGTGGTTATGAATGGGAATGTAACGGCCGGCGCAGCAGCAGGTGCTGCCAGGGTGGTGTGGGACCGGTGCTGCTGCCTTCCCAGAGAAAGTGAGCCCATTACTCCATCAAGAAGGCAGGCTCAGAAAGCTGCTGGGGGATGCAGTTTCGACTTTTAGTGGTCCTGGAAAAATCCAGGCATCTCATTTTTGTGGCTCAAATCCAAAACCCATAGAAATCCTGCAGGGTAGGGGCTAGTTCATCCCACCCCAGGAGGGCCAGGGGGCTGCAGAACTGGCACATTGGACCCTGTGCTGCTGGAGTGGAGCAAAAGCTGTTACAGTCCCAGCGTGACATTTCTAAAGAGGTGTGCTTGCCCTTTGCAAGGCTGGTTAACAAAAAGCACTGAGGGGCACATCTCCCTCCAGTGCTGCAGGCACAGCCCTGCCACAGCTGGTGCCCAGTGCACAGTGCGAGCGGGTGGACGTGATGGCAGCACACTGGGGCCAGCCGGCAGCGGGCTGTGTGCGGAAGCAGGTGCCGGCGATTTGGGGCCATATGTTCCCTATTTCCTGGTGTGGGCTGTTCCCCTGCCTGCTGGGAGGGGGCCAGGGTAGGAGAGTGCAAAGAGCCACATGGGTCTGGTGCACTCTGCAATCATGGTATCACTGGAAAGAGGACACTGGTGGGATTGGGACAGATCCAGCAGCTCTTGCTCTCCCCTTGGAGAGCCATGGTCAGGATTTGACCCTCCAAGCCCACCAGCATCAATATGAGGAGAGAGGGGAAAATACACTGTGGCAATGCTGCTCCTTCTCCCTTAGAATACACTATGGTGGGAGCCTGAAGCTCTGGCACCTGTTTCCAGCTGTTTATGGGTAGATTCAGAGGGCTATCTTCAACTAGAATTAAAATTTAACAAGCTTGAGATCTCAAACAGCTTCATGCTGCTCATTTCAGCAGCAGACAGTGAGGAAAGAATGGGAATTTTGTATCTAAATAAGTGGGCAAGAGGAGCCTGGGCAGCACAGGATACAGGCGTCTCTGAGCTAACACACACTCATTACAATCCCGACATCTGCTCTCTGACCTCTTGAGCTCTGATTGCTGACAAACCTGCTGCGGCTGCCTTCCCCCTCTTGGATTTCCTCCTCCTCCTGCAGCCTGCAGAGACCATGAGCTCCCCAGCTGAGGGGCAGGCTGGAGCTGTGGGCTCCTGCTTCCCCCACAGCACTCCAGTAGCTGAGCCCTGTGATTTGGGGGCTGGAGGGTGGGGCACACTCTGCAAACCAAGGCTTTCACAATAGTTTGCTTAAGGGCTTGTGACTTACAAGCTCATGCTCAGGTGCTCCAGGCAGGCAGGGAGCAGCCCTGTCCCAACTGTTTGCGGGAGTCCTGCGCACACTGCCCTGGGGTCCTGCATCCCTCCTTGGGGTACCGCTGCACCAGAGATGTTGCAGGAGAGCATCAAAGAACCACCCCCACCCTCCTCAGCACCAAATACACACACCGGCCTTCTAGATCCAACCACAGCAAAGAGCTGCTCAGCATCCACAGAACAGCTGCTTAGATCACTGGCCAGTCTGCAATTCACCCAGCAGAAATCAGCACGGCCGACGGCATCCTCTCCCTCTCCCCCCTTTTAAATCCCTCTCCCCCTTTTTTCCTCCCTCTCCTTTCCCCCTTCCCCCAAAAGCTCTTTGTCTCAGGCTCTGTGGAGGAAGCAGACCTTCTGAAAATAAACTCTTGCTGCTTTGATCTGGTTTATGGGCACGCACTGTTTATAGCTCCGTGCGTACGACTTGACACCTTCCCACCTGCGGCCCCAGCAACTGCTTCTTATCACAGCCACTTTGGATATTAACAGGCTGGTGGGGAGGGTGATCTGGAGGTCCCCAAGGCCCACAGACCTCCCCACACCCCACCACCCTCCCCAGGCAGGAGGGAGACAGGTTGATGTCCCTCTGCATGTGCTAATTGCATCAGCTCATGTTTATTGGGATGTTTATCTAGACTAGCAATGATGGGAGGGTCCTTAAAGGCCAGATCCATCCCTTGCCCACAGGAATTAGCTCATTTTGACCTGCATTTTCAGCACAGACCAAGACAGCACTGGGTTTTTGTGCCTTCCTTCTGACCTGGTGGATGCATTCAGGAAGTAGGGATAGGAAAGTCCTGAAAAGCCCAAATTTCAATCACAGAATATCAGCTTGGAACAGACCTCAAGGATCATGTGGTCCAACCCTTCTTGCTAAAAGCAATCTAGACAAGATGGTCCAGCACCACATCCAGTGTTGGGGACTCCACTGCTTCCCTGGGGAGGTTATTCCAACAGCCAATTGTTCTCCTTGTGAAAAATGTTCCTCTTGTATCTAATTGGAATCTCCCCAGGAGTAACCTGTACCCATTACCATCTCTTCCATGTGACTCCTTGTAAAAAGGGAGTCCTCATCTTCCTTGTAGCCACTCTTTAAATACTGGAACATAGTGATAAGGTCTCCCCTAAGCATTCTTTGCTCAAGGCTGAGCAAACCCAGTTGTCTCAGCCTTTCCTCACATGGCAGCTTCCCAGTCCTTTGATCACTTTGTGGTCCCTTCTCTGGACCCTCTCCAGGCTGTCCACATCTTTTTTTTTTTTTTTTTTGGCATAGCAGGGACCAAAGCTGAACACAGTACTCCAGGGGTGGCCTGACAAGGGCCAAGTAAAGTGGGATAATAACTATCTCTGCTGGTGATGTCATTGTTGATGCAACCCAGCATTCTGTTGGCTTTCTTTGCCACAGCAGCACACTGTTCACTCATACTGAGCTTGGACCAGGACCCCTGGTCTCTCTTCACAGAGCTGCTCCCCAGACGGGCAGATCCCAGACTGTGCTGTATGTGTAAGGTCTTGCTGGAAACTGGGAAAAGTTGTTCTTGTTGAACTTCATAAGGTTCTTGTTAGCCCACTCTTCCAGCCTCTCCAGGGTGGCTCTCTGTTACAAAGTGTCCAAATTTGCATTACTTTGACCCGCTGAAGTGTATTTTGAAGCAGGTGTTACCCACCTGGTCTGGGGACTGGAGCCCATGCAGGCACCACAGCCTGACTGGGGTCGGCACTGCAGCACCCAGCTTCCCTGCAGGACCATCACCACGTGAAGGGGTGCTGGGGGGATGAGCACTGCACCAGGGAACTTTGCTTTAGCTCATCACAAATCCAAGATTTTGGCACAGCAGTGACACGAGGAACAGCTGGAACAAACCCATCCCTGGGTGCCACACACATCTGCTCACTGCAGAGGAGCTGCCAAGCAGCTCTGCTTCTCCAGGGCCAGGGCACTGGCTTTTCCAGTGCCAGAGACAGAGCAGGTACCACTGCTTTCTTTGGAGCCTCTTTCATGGAGCTTTCTGCTGTACTACAGCATCCTGGGAAGGGCCCAAGATACTTCAATAAAATTAGGTATAAACAACAATATTATTAAACAATGCCAAGTCTGGACTGTACCCAGATAACGATAAAATCATCTTTTAACCAGGCTTGCCTTCAAGACATCTGCCAGTGAGGCATCTGTGCTGGGACAATGTGAGTCAGTGCCACGTACTCAACAGCAGATCCAGGCAGGTCCCCTGCGAGCCTGGCCCTGTGCTGCTCTGCTGGGCTGGCTCAGCTGCACCAGCAGGGACTGAGGGACTAGGGGGTTTGCACTGGCACTGCCTCAACATCCCAGCTGCTCCATGGGATCCCAGTATCCCCCAGCATCCCATCCCCAGCTCCTGCACTGCCACACTGCCTCTCCTGATGCAGAGGTGGCTGCAAGTTCCACATTTCCACACTGACCCCATGTGAATCTGAGGTCCTCCCTCCACTGCATCCCACTGATCTCTGACTGCATCCCCTGTGCACAGCCCAGCACCTCCAGAGCAGAGCACGTGACAGCAAACACCCACCATGGTGCACAGATCTGTTAACAACACAGAAGAGCAGTTGAGGTTTTAGAAATCTCCCCTCCAAAAGAGGTGTATGTGTGTGGGAAAAGTAATGACATTTCAAGGCTTGTTCCCAACAGAAAGTCTTGAATTAGATCAGCTTCAGTCAGTCCTTCCAGCCTCCTTCAGACACTTCCGACATATTTCATTTTCACTTTGAACATACAGAACATTTTTTTAAGCACATTTAATTAGCTTGTATTTCATGGGGTGAAAAAAAAAAAAAGAAAATCATACAGCTTTGGAAAAAAAAAAAAAAAAGATATTTTTGACAAAGCCACAACAGCAGGGACATATTTTCAAGTAGAGAAATTAAAAAAAACCCCAAAATCCACCAAAAAAAAAACCCAAAACCAAACCAAACCAAACAAACAAACAAAACCCAACAAAAAACAAACCTAAAGAAAAACCCAACAAACAAATCAACCTTTTTCCACCATATTAATTGCAGCTCATTGATAATTTCCAGTTAACATCACTGCTTTAAAACAATCTCAACTGGCTCCAGTGGCAGCACTTACTTCATACTTCTGGCTGCACAAAAGGAGATGGCCAGTAACACTTGAAAACCCCATTTAAAGCCAATACACCAACATAAAGGACACACACTCCTTGCCACAAGATATTCCTGAGGCCAAGCACCAGAGAGAAGCACAGAACCAGCACAGCCCCCCTGCTCGCTGTCAGGGACAGGTGACACTTATCAGCCCCTGGGTTGGGGACCCTCCCCAAGATACTCTGTGCTCCAGGGAAGGGGCTCAGAGCCACAGCCCTGGCTGGTGTGCCTGGGAGGAGCAAGGAGTCCTGCCCCCGGGGGGCATGGGCTGTGCCAGAGCACCTGCTCCAAGGTCTCGGCACAGGGTTACCTAATCTCGGGGCAGGGTAATGCAAGCGGCGTCTTGCACAAGTGTCTGTTATCGGCATATTTTGGGGCTTAGTGGTGGCACGCAGTGAGGGCTGGGGATTGCTCTTGGCTGTCGAGCGCTCCGGGCTGCAGCCAGGCGCCAAGGCTGGGGGAACAGTCTGTGCTCTTGTGCTACAAGCCAACAGCTCCAGCGTACAGAGGCGCGTGGAAAACGGCCCCGAAATCCCAAGGCTTGGCCTGGCGCCGGGTATGACTTGCCCTTGGCATTCTCCACTCAGAAATCACCACCTTCCCAGCAGCCTGGCAAAGCAGGGGATCCCACCACCCCAATAACCAGGGTCCCCACAGTGTGGCAGGGCCTGCACCCGGAGCTGGTGTTGTGGGAATCTCTGTGTGAATCACCCAGGGAAAGGTCTGATCCTGCCATGCACCAACTCTCACACAGGCTCTGCACTGGGCATTTCTCAGCCTTTGCTTTCTACTCCACCTGGCTGCAGTCCAAGCCCTGGGTGAGGGTCTGCAGCCAGCTGGGCTGAGCAAGGGCCCCTGCCCCTCCCTGGGGAGTGCATTAACCACAACATCTCTGTCCAACCAAAACCCTCCCCTCACAGGAAATCCTGGCCATCCTTTTGGGCAGACACTTGCTGAGGCAGCATCACATGGGAAGGGTCCACTTGTGTACTTCATGTACTAAATATCTGGGGGAAACCCTCTGGGAGGAGCTGCACCAGTGCCACAGGGACCCACAAAGCCACATGCATCCAGAGGACAAGTTCTGGCCCAACTGAAGCGCTGCAAAGAGGCCCGTGCCCTTCCCCTTGCTCTGCTGTTCACTTCAGCAGGGTGAATCACAACTGTGTGCTGTGGTTGCAGGATGACACTGTGGGAAAGCCTCATGCCCTGCCATGGCACATACACAGACTCACAGCACCCACAGGACAGCTGGGCACCCACGACAAGGTACCACCCCCCTGCAACCCTCCCTGGTCCTCTTGGGGGGAATTCAAGAACAGGTCTATACAGGCAAGACAGGCAGCAAAAGGAGAGCAAGAAGAGGTTGCTTTCAAGGCAGGAAAAGCTGTCCCAGCTGTTGGAGCAGGGAGCCCCATGCCTGTCCCAGCCACTGAGCCAGCCCAGCCCAGCCCTGCTTCTCAGATGCAGTCACCATATTGGGGAACTAGCTGGGAAATAAGGCAGGAGTTTAAACTTTGCTTATGAACCCTGAATGACTACAGCAACAGAGGAGTGTGAGGCAGCTCTTGTTACAGAGCCTCCTGAGGACACACCATCACAGGTAATGCAGGAGTACTGAGATCCAGCAGCTTTATGGCTTCAGAGCACACAGAGCGGGACTGAGCAGTGAGCCCTCTTCCCATGGGGGGTGCAGTGAGAAGAAATCAGCCCTGCGTCCCCCATGGTTCGGTGCACAGGCATGTCCTCCTTCTCCTCCCTAACCCCATACCTGGGTGGTGAGGGCCAGAGGAGCATTTTGGTGGCCACATACCCAGCTACATGCATCAGGGGGAGCAGGGCTTGGCTGTGCTCCCCACAGTCTCCATCCCACCCACACTGTCAGTATTGGGGTCTTTGTGGCCCAGAGTGGTGATAGCCATCCGTGAGCTACCCACACGCTATCAATCACTGGTGAGCCACACGGTGCCTCCCATCCTGAGAGCTTCTTGAAAGAAACTCCTAATTTTCAACACCTACTTAAAGCTCTTCAGGCTACGTCGCCGCTGGCAGACATGAGCTCATGCTGACGCTCACAAGCATGTGCTGCCCTGCTCCAAGGCTTACACCCGCAGCAAACACATCCCCCAGCTCCCTGCTGCATGAGCGGGCGGCAGACACCCAGGTTAGGGTGTTCCCTAGCTGGGGGAGGGGGGGTGGCACAGGAAAGACTCTGTGTTCGTATCCCCCACTGACATGAGGACAGCCCTAGGTCCTGCTACAGCACCCAAGTTTGTGACTCACCATCACCACACTTGAGAGAGGGTTTCATGCAGCATCTCTCCAGAGAGGTCCTGGTGACTGTAGCCCAGAGATGGAGCACAGTCCTTGAGATAATGCTCCTGCCTGCCCCAGTCTGCTCTTGATACAGCCAAGGCCTTTCCTCCCCAGGTGATGCCTGACAAGGGCAGACCCTGAGGAATGTCCTGTTTCAGTGGGAAGCTAAAAGTCAGATGGCTTTCAGCTGCTCCTTTGCCAGGGTGTGAGCAATTAAGTCCTGGAGCTCCTGCTAAGTGGTGTCACCCTTAAACACCACCCCCATAGAGACACCATCAACCACAGGTGGTGGGGCACCCTGGGGTGCATGTGCCACCCAGGAGGGCTCCTCTGGGCATGCTGAAATTGGATGTGTATCACTCAGGGGAGGCTTGTTGCTGGCACCCAGACCAGCGTATAGGCTGGGCTTTGGTGTAAGGCAGGAGAAGCCCAGTTCTGCTCTGGTCCTCATGACCGCTACAGTCGGGCTGTCTACAGTCCGCCAGCACCCTGGGCTGGATGAGCCCGTCCAGGAGTGGACAGTTCTCTTGGTTTCTCACCAGCCCTTGGATACCACAATTGTTTTCTTCTGGCTAACCACAGCCCTGGCCTTGTGTGAAGGTCACAGGCCCCAAGGGGAGGAAAACCTTTGGTGATTTCATCCTGTTTCATGCAAGCTGGGCTCCTGTGAACACCACATGAAAGAGCTGGGAGGACACAGGAAAGGTCCCAAGAAGAAGAAAGCTTTGCATCCTGGAAATGGACCATGTTGCCAAACCAAAATAATGCTGCCCAGCCAGAGATGCCAGATTGTCCTAAACCACCCTGTGTGCAGGGCCACTGAGCAGCATTGGTGCATGGATTTCCAAGACATGGTGTGTGAAACAGAAGTGTCTGATACCAAACACTCATCTGGGCTAAGGTTTCTTATAGGACTGCACCCTATGGAAACACTGTATACAACCTATGGAGGCACTGCATGCCCCAGATGAAAGGCAGGAGCGGGGTGAGCAGCTCAACATCACAGAATAGACTGAGGCTAGGTGGGAATAAAGGGGTTAAAAATCCAGGGGAAAGCTGCAAATGGATTTCACAGATGGCCCTTTCCCCACAACTGCAAACTTTTGCAGGTTGTGATCTCTGGCTGTGCGGGTCTCCGGACGCTGGTGCTACCCTGCAGGCACTGGGCCAAGGGGGGCTGGCCAGCTCTTGGAGACCCCATCCCCTCCAGCACCCCCAGGAGATGGTGTGAGGCAGAGGCTGGGACACAGCAGCATGGTTTCAGCAGGAGGCATGGAAAAAAAGAAAGATGAGGTCACTGCAAAGCGGTCATGTAGGATGTGATACAGGAGAGGAGCGGGGCGTATGGAGGAACAAGGAGCTATTGTAACCTTGCAGAGCAGGGGAAAAAACAGCTGTGGGGATGTCCTGCTCACACCAGACAGTTGGGAGGTTAACTTGTCTGAGGTCACATTAAAATGGGTCTGGAAGGAGGTGGCGGAGGCCAGGTGGGGTGCTGTAGAGGGATGGACATGGCTTTTCTCTCCACTGCACCAGCCCTGCTGGGGCAAAGCACAACAGGTACCGGTACAGCCAGCTCAGGAACAGTGAAATAGCTGGAAAACACCTGGTGCAGTGCTGTTAATGCCCCTGTGCACAGATCTGCCCCATTCAACCTTGTCGTCCCAGCCCTGAGAGTAGTCAGTGGGGACGGGCCATCAGACAGGGCTGCTTAGAGCCTGTGGAGCATCTCTGAGCAGTGTCAGGGGCTGGAGCAGGCTCCTGTGGAAAATACCAAGAGCCTTTCCTTCATCTCACCACTCTTTGAGCCTCCCAGTTCTTTAGCTGTGGCACACTGTGTCCAGTTGGCAGAGGGTGGCTCTGTGTCATGGGGTTGGGCATGCCTGCCCCATAGCACAGAGGAACCCAATGGAACCATTATCCTGGGATGCATGGCGGTGCCCGTTGCTCCAGCTGGGGCTGCATGCTGACCTGAGGCTCCAGCCCTGGAGTAACCCCTTTCCCTCCCTCTGCCCTGGCACCTCTGCAGTCCCCCAGCTCTCCCACCACCATTGCCATCACCCCGTTCCTGGCCCTGGCCGGCCCCGCAGTGGCATGGGGAGGCCGCGGCGTCGGTGCTGCAGACTTTCTGTCTGCACGGGGACTTCCCGTCCCCGCACGGCGCTGCCGGTGCGAAACCAAAGACCAGCTTGTTTGGCTGCCTGAGCCGCCTCCACGCTGACTGCCCTTCTCTGTTCCCACTAGGAATAATATACCCAGAGCTCTGAGCATAAATTGAGTTTCCTAGAGCCAGGCTGGTGGGGAGAGTTTAATGGGAAGGAAAATAAACTGTGTACTCGGCGTGCGGGGAGAGGTGTGGTGCTGGCTGAGGGGCGCCGGGAAAAAGCTTCTCTTGGTTTCTTTATTTTCTTCCTGACTTGTTTGCTGAGGGAGCAGACGTAAGCACGCTCTCCTGTGCAATCTGTTTGCTTCCCGGGATGCCAAGGAAAAGAGATGCATGTTAAAGTAGCTGGTTGAGAGCTCTGGGGCTTCTGATCTACCAAAGCATATCAGCGGCTCAGCACCAAGCCTGGCCCTCAGAGAAGGCATTTGCTTCAGGGGAATCTGCTTCTTTTCTCCCAAAATCACTGCTCTCAGGCCTGAGCTGCAGGGCCCCAAAGAGGGTCTCATGGCACTGGCACCAAAGAGGGATGTTGCCATGCCGGGAGGGTGATGGCACAGTTCTGATTTCTCAGCACAATGCTGCGATTCAGGGACTTGGGAAAGCACATGAGTCACGCTGTGAACTTCCCCGGCTAGTCACCGCTGGGAAATACGCTCACATCTGCTCAGCCACCCTCAAAATGCCTCCTGCCTGGGAATAATCCCCACTGCTTCTCCTTTCCCGCCCGCTCCTGGAGCTGTCTGGGGCTGCTCCTGGGAATATCAGCAGCCCAGGGATGAGGATGCATGGGGAGCAGTGAGAGCATCGAAGGCAGGGAAACAGGACAGGATTTGGATGTGAGAGAAGAAAAATGCCTGTGTTTAATTGCACAGTGGACACCAGCAACCCTGGATGCTTCTGAGGTGGCTGGGACCCACATCCCCCATGACCTCCCTGTCAGAGGAGGCTCTATTGACTTAACTCTGGTGCTGCACCTATTGATGTTTGCAAAGCCTTTGAAGTCCTTGGGGAAAAGAGAAGGGCCCTTGGATGTGCCTGCAACTCAGGAAAATCCACACCCCTCCTATGACCAGTAATTATCCTGAGCAGGAGCCAGGAGGCTGGGGGTGTGACAGGTGTCCCTCCACCCATGGGCAGCCCTGGGCAGCAGGAGGAACATGGATGGGCTCCCCAGGGCAACAGGGGAGCAGGGAAAAGTCTGCAGGTTTGGGAAACAGTGGTTCTCTGAAAATGTTCACTGTCAGCTTTCACCAAACACCAGAATTATAAATGGGAAGTGAAATCCCACTTTTACAAAAATATTTGCTTTGAGCTGTAAGGAGGCTTATTAAGGAAAAAGGCAGGTTTGAGTTTCTTTTCATGCTCTGCTCATCCTGCTCTGTGGGGAGGCAGCTTCCCTGAACCCTGACTTGTCCCAGAGCCACGTGGTGGTGGCCATGTCCCACCTGTGTCCCCCGCTTCTACAAATCTGACTGAGCTGGAGTGGGTGGCTGTGGGGTCCAGAAGAGTGACCCTTGCACAGCTCGGGGCAAGCTGCCGCTTGCAGCACGGTGAACTGTGCTTTTCTGCCCTGAAAAACCCAGCGGGTTGCTCAGGGATGTGGGGAGGTGCCCCCCGTCCCACATCCAGTTTCCTCCAGGAGAGCCATCCCGCGGCGCCGGTGCCTCTGTCTGTGCC
>JAAGNO010006097.1:298-16184 GCA_033439905.1 Ceryle rudis | reverse complement strand
GGGGGGGGGGGCCGGGGGCGGGGAGGGGGGGGGGGGGGGGGGGGGGGGGGACGGCTCAGAGGAGCCCCCCTTTACCTTGATGGCGGGCGGGGGCTCGGCAGAGGTCTCATGGATGCCAAGGCCGCGGTGGCCCTGGCAGCAGGCTCAGCTGGCTACAGGCCCTATTTCCGCTTGTAACTACGAGGGGACCCAGTGCCTCTCCTCGATAAGGTATCACAGTGTCTCTGCAGTCGGCGGTCAGCACCTTAGCTCGGAGCTCCACAGCACCGCCGGCAACCGTGCTGGGACAGCAGGGAGATGTCGAGGCATTTCTGGGAATAATCACATCACACAAGTGCTTACATTCTGGCTTCCTTTCTCTTTATCCCTACCACCAAGTTTGAAGTCACACCTTCTACCGGATTGTTTAAGGTCTCCAGGTTGGAATGGGGGTGGGTGGCAGTGAAGGAGAGTGTGTGTGTTGGGGGTGGGTGTGTGGGGGGGGTGGTTTGCTGGTTGTTAATCTATAGGGTTCCTCCAGGCCAATAAAACTAACATGGTCAGAAATTTCTTCTTTTCAATAGATGTCTCCCTCTCTCCCCCACTGCCCCCCCATCCAACCCCTAACCCTTTCTGTTTGTTTTTTTGCCTGGCCTTAAGGATCTGCAAGGAGCACTGTAAGGCTGGGAAGTCCCGAAAGCTACTCAGATTTGCAAAGTAACAAAAAGACTTTGTTTTCCCCATACAGTCACGTAGGGGTTCTGGTAAACGCATACACATTGTGAAAAATGCACCTGGTAAGGGGACTATATAAAAGTATCTTATACACAGGCACAGGCACTGAAGCACGTCTCCCAAAATGCAAGCAGAGGCCTTAAACCTGCAGATATAGGTGCTAGTAGGAGAATAATCTGCAGTAAACATCTGTGGGTGTGTGTACACAAATACCTCTTTACACATCTGAAACACACTTGACATATACAGGCATTTATCTTAAATAGCTTTAGTTCTTAATAGCCTGAAAGGTGGGATTTCATCTGGGAGCTAAGCATCCCAGTGCTGTAAATAGCTCTGGAAATTCACACTTTTCTTGCAGAAAATCACCTACTGGAATCTTTTTCATCAGGTATTTTGCTATATTCCCCCTCTGCCGTCTTTCTCTCCAGATTACCCATGGCTTTGTGCTACCATCTACTGCACACTGCGCTCACCTCCTCATCCCCTTCAAATACCAACTGGAGAGCTACTCAGAAATCTTTAAATCAACCTGAATATTAATCCAAATAAAAGGTCAGCACAAACAATACTGATGCAAAGTGCTGGTGGGTCAGCTGAATCCCCTCTGCTGATGTTTTATAGCAAGCACTCGGCTTGTCTGCCCAGCAGTAGCAGCCCAGAAGATACAGGCTGGTTTATAGGTATATATATTTATTTCGCCCCCCCTCTAAGATACTGTTTTTCACAATTTTACAAAAACTGACAGTTTGGGGCAGTGGAAGCTGGTCATGATGTATCCCGTGCTCACACACTTTAATGGGGAAGGTAAAATCAAGCAGATGGAGACAAGTGCTGCCTGACTGAGAGGCAGCGTGGACTATTGCATGGCTACTGTCAGAGGGCGAAGCCTTTGGCAGGGCCCTTGATCTCGCTGTCACCCTTCCCATCCTTTATTTAGGCTGCTCTTTTCATACTGTAACCACCCTGGGACCAGTAACTGCTGCTTCTTCATGCAGCCCTTGGACAAAACCAGCACCCCCACCACACTGTGGCTCCGCTGTTTTCTAATAAATAATCAGAGCATATGTGCACCATGCCTATCACCGCAAAACCCGGGCTTTGGCTTGGATTTCTAGTTATCACCTAGTGCCAATAATAATAACAATAATAATAATAATATGAACATTGCTTTGTGGATTCAAACCTGCCAGAAAGGCAGTAAGCCAAGTATTACACTTGTGGGAGGTATCTTGCAGAGTACTCCAAGGATCTTTTGTTAGGTCTGGCCTTATTTAATATTTTCATTAATGACCCTGTAAATGGATTACACAGCCCATTAATAAAATTGGCAGATGCTACCCAGTTAAGGGAACTCATGAAAGGCAAGAAAGGAAGAAAAAAAAAACCAATCAAAATAAATAAAAAGGAGGACAGAGGAAAACAGAAAGAAAAGACAGAGAAAGAACACAAAATTATATGTGAGGATTAAATTCAGGGAAAGGTGGCTGGAGGATTATTCAAATTCCAGATTCTTCAATTGTGGTTTTATTCAAAATCCAGTAAAAATAAATTATAAGTCCCAGAGAGAGCGCGGGACAGAAGGTTAGCCCAAACTGTGCAGTGAGGAGTGCCGGGAGAGCAGGTACCACAGCAGGAGCTCTGCTCACACACGGAGGTGGGATCCAAGGGACGTGCACCCTATTTGCTGGGAAATCACACAAAAAAAAAACCCACAGAAAGTTTAAGAAGCATAAAAAGAAATCTTGCTATTGAAAAGGCCAGAAAGGACCCTCAGTTTTGACGGCAGGAATAATCAGCTAGTGCAGAGGAGCCCCCGTACGTTTTGGGGTTCTCTGTGCTCTGTCACATATCATCAAATCAGTCTGTTACAGTTGGATCACTTCTCGTTTGTGAGATACAAGGTATGTAGCTTGTGGTGCAGAAGACACCAGACCACAATAGATAGGATGGAGACTGCTAATCTCAGACCTTGACCGCCCACTTTTCCCTCGCAGCTTTGTCACAGGCATCTTGTAGAGCATCTCAAAAATAATACTCCCTAACCGTGAGGGGTCTGGAAGGGTGATCATAAAGATGATGCATAAGAGAAAAAAGACTTGCTCTCCCTCAGCTGGGATCCCAGGACTGTTGCCCACCCCTTGGCTCATTCCCCATAGCAGTGACTGGGTGCTGGTGGGGACCAAGCACGCAGTCCCGCTGCTGGGTAAACAAGAGCCTGTCAGTAAGCAGCCCAAGAAAAGTGAGAAGATACAATAAAGCATGGGCAAATTCAAGATGAAGAAGCAGGAAAATCCTCCCCGCAAGCTCTACTGGCCTGAAAAGGGTGGAGGTTGTTGCAATTCTCCGCTGACTGGAGACATAAAATGAGACAGAATTGAACAAAGAGTGAATTGATCAGGTAGAAAGTAGGAAGAGAAAAAAAAAAGAGGATGAGCAATATGGCCTAATAGGTGTTTCTACCTCTCTCACCTCCGATAGCCATTTCAGGATGTATAGATGGATGCAAAGCAAGGAACAACACAGGTTTTCAAGCAATTACACACGTGGTAGCAGAAGAACTTAGATGCCAACCAAATGTACTGGGTGTTCAGAACCCCTTTGTCAGAGCAGGTTTGTGGATTTAAACTGAAGCAGGGACATGAATGCAAAGTACCAGATGTTCCACTGATGGAAATCGGGATGGATCCGGCAACACCAGGAAATCTACAGCAACACAGGATGGGCTGAGGAGCTGGTGCATTACGCACTCAAAGGCTGTGGATTTGTGTCCCCTGCTTACAGGGACAGGCAGGCTGACACGGACAAAGTACTCGTGCCTCGAGATTTTACAGGTTATTGGACACTTAACTTCTGAGGATCTGTTAGGCCCAGGATTTAGCTTGATTAAAATCTGCTTCCAGTTGTCTCACTTCTATTTCCTAATTAAGAATGATACCACTACTTCAAAAAGGCAAAGAAGAAAGAAAACAACTCCAACACTGGACCCAGTTTACCATTGCATTACACCTGTTTTACATCACTCACCAAAAAAAAAACCCCAAAAGAATTATCCCAGTATAAAACCTACCTCTTTCAAAGAATCAAACCTCTGTCTTAATCCTGACCACTCCATTGACATACCAAGCTCTAAAAAACAGAGTACTCCATCATTTTCTCTTTTTGCCTTTGGCACTGGCTATTTACCTCTTTGCTTTTTTTCTTTTTACGCTGGGTCGCCACTACAAAAAATCTTTGCCAAACTCTGTGAAGCCATGAATATGATTATGGTCTGCTAAAGTAAACAGGCAGGAAGGGGTAAAACAGGGGGGTGTGTATGTGAGACACAGAGAGAGAGAGAGAGAGAGAGGGAAGGATCCAGATCCACTTTATAAACATCCATCTCCAGTAATGAGTCCTCTAGGAAGAAATGAAAAATAGCCCAGGCCTGGTAAAGTCAATTAAGTTGCTTTTAAATAAGAGGTTACCCAGAGAGGCCAAGAGTTAACATGTAAAGGCTTATTGCCAGTGCTGTAAAAAATAAAAGGAGGCTTGAATATTTGAAGACATTTGGTTGCTATTATAAACAAGTGGATCTAATAGTGTGGGTACATTCATAGACTAACTGTAGAAGTTGGGCATCTTATAAGGACACATTGAAAGGAAAAACTGCAAGGTTCCCTGGCTAAATAATTCCAAATGGGTCATTATAAAACCACTGATACAACACGTGTGGTTAGGACACAGGGCATTTATAAGAAAAGCTTTTCAAACCAACCAATAATGAGCAGCTAACAACAAGAGCACAGCCAAAGGTGTATGTAATCTGCAGCGAACACATGGCAAAGCTTTACGGTGCAAATTCTTATAATGACCTGGAGAGCAGATGGCCCTGACACCAGTTCAAGCCGTTTGGAAAAATCAGCTAAGGTTTATCACATTCTTGAAATTTGGAATGGGGAAAGTGAGCTTAGTGACAGCACCTTCCAGGGAGGAAAGGGCTGTATTTCAGGAAGACAAGAGAAGAAATGAAAGAAGAGACAAAGGGAGAACAAAGATGCTCCTCTTTTCTGCTGGGAAGTGTCAATTTTTCTCCTCAGAGCAAAGACTCCTTTATTTTGGGGGTTGAAGGAGATTACAGTGGGCTGCTGATAGAGTCTGGGCACAGACCTATAAGTCTTGCAAAGCCAGGTAACTTGGAGGTGGAGAGGCATCATAAGCCCAGGCAACGAAGTCACCTTCTTGCAGAGCTCAGTGCTGACCCACACACCCTGTTCCCACAGAGAGGAAGTCTCAAGACACTGTGAGCTGTTGATTCTTCCCTCTGGAAGCAATGACAATGCTGCTTTTTGCTCCAGCTCCGTAAGGATCCACTCCCACAGCACCCCATGGCACCTTCTGAGAGGTAACACGTCCATCCATACCAATGCATCCGTATCCACAAGAGCTGCTAGTTTGTCAAGCGAAAAAGAGTCACTGCTTGACTGGCATGACTGACAAAGCCACGGCATCTCTTCCCAAGGGGAGACCCAAGACATCTGGCAGAAGCTTTGACCATCTCAGACCCTACCTGCCACAGCCTTATCAGCTCAAAGATGGCCACTGAGCTGATCTGTTCATCCCCTCACACCACACAGTTAAACATCCAAGCCTCTCTTCATCCTTTATACGCTTGTATTTGTAGGGACAAAGACAACTGAGGGACAGTAGATAGGAAAAAGAGGTCAAAGGAAACCAGAGGAGACGTTTTATGATCCTAAAGAGGCAGACAGACCCTCAGTAAGGAAATTCGGAGAAGCATCAACGTAAACTTGAGTTACACATTAAGCTGCTCCTGACTATCCCACCAGCAGCAAATTGCCTCTGCCTGTGTTAGATCCACAAGTGAGTCAGCCCCAGGCGAGGCTAAAACATGAATTCCCAGAAGACTCAGCATCCCTGCACAGGATCCATCTCTTCAGCATAGCAAAGAGGAATCTGGGATCAGGATTCCCTCTTTGAAATTAAAATTGGAACAACGGATCCTTCAGCTTGGATCAACCACTTACTGCTCCCGCTCTGGAGACCAGCACTCATTTCCTGCACACTCAGTGAGCAGCAGGATGGTGGAACCACGTGCCTTGCCTTTCCCGAGCCTCCCGCCTGCCTGCCTCCTTCACACCCGCCTGTCAGCTGCAAGGGAACGCGAGATCGGCAAACACAAGGTCAAGCGAATTAACGTCACCAGAAAGGAAATGGGGTCAGAGTTAAGCGGCGTTCCCCTGCATCAACGTTCCCTTGCATCAACCGCAGGCTGAGAGCGTGGATGGGGACAATTAACTCAGCAGCTTGATGAGGAGACTACGTCTTTCCTTCAGAGGGAGGGGAAGGAAGCAGTCACCCGAAATCCTTGCTACCTTACAACACCCACCTGAAAGGCCAGCCAGGAGTCCAGCCCCACCATACCTGGCTGTGGGCAGAGCCCCAGTCATCTCATGGTGAAGGCAGCTCCTGCCCCACTTGCCTTTTGGAGCACAGCACGCGATGGCAGAGGAGGAGGCAGGAGTGCAAATCTCCTTCTGTTTGTTTAAGGCACCAGTAAATTAGTGCTGCAAATCTGCCAGGCTGACCCTGTGGTTTCAGGGAGATTTTTTCTGGCTTTCTGGTCTGGGGTATTATACACACAGGTTTCCTTTCTAGCCCTTGATAAACATTTCTGACCAGCTACTCAGGAGCAACAGGGGTGGGGGGAACATTCCCAAATCCCAGTGCGAAAACCCCAATGCCTCCCCCCTCATGTAAACACTGCTCTTGTCACAAAAGTCCTACACATGGCTCCCCATGCAGGGGACTACCTCTCCCCGCTGCAGTACCTGCCGGCTGTGGGTCAGCCGGCTCAGGCTGGGTGTCAGCGAGTGTGTTCTGCACCAAGGAAGCCCTGACATTAGTTATTAACTTGTGCCAGTGCTATTAATGAGGAGAGCAACAAAAGCCTGGAGACACTGGGAAGAAAGGAAGGAGAGGCTGAGTGTCTGGGGTGAAGAAGATTCAGGTCTGGTGTGATGCCAGCAAAGGATGCCCTTAAGATCCCTAAAATCTGGGTCCAGAAATTGTGCAGAGCCCCACCCCTACCATCTGGAGACCCCAGCAGCATCTCAAGCCTACAGATACAGTAGGGAGCAGACATGGCTCGGGCAGCACTCCCTGGTCTTGCCAGCCACGAGCAGTTCAGGCACCTGTGGCTCTTCCAAAGCTGTGGTGATGGCCCCCACCTTGGAGAAAACTCACAGAATAAGAACTAAATAAAGTTTTCCTGGATCTATTTTGTGGATGAAAAGCCCCTCTCTTTTAGGACTTAGTGTCAGAGCATCTAGTGCTGCAGGTCTTAAGACCTGGGATCATTCCCAAGGACTCCAGCTTGGTGTGAACCTCTGTAGAATAAGGTCCCAGTGCTTGGCTTATTTCCCCGAGGAATGGAGATGAGCTCTGCATGCATGTACCTGCCTCTGTTAGTTCACTTGTCTCTCTTGTCTCCGTTCACAGTTGCTGAGTGTTTGGTTCCATTTCCAACACATTTAGCAGCCTGCTGATGCTCTTACAGAAACAAAGGTCCTGTGTGACGCAGAAAAGTCAGTGCCCTCACTGACACAGACATATGACTTACGCCACACTACTGAACATCAGAGAATCCACAGATGAGAGCATCTTTAGAAAAGCTACGCACGCAGCAAGATGCTTACTGGACTAGAAACCAGAAAATCCCTCTCTGAGAATATGTTTGGCAACCAAGTTTCTTCAGTTTCGCTACTCATTTGCCCTTTCCAAACTTGCTTTTAAGACCTCCTACTGCAGAGGTCATGGGGGAGGGAGGGGATGATCACACTGTAGAAGGGCTGGTCCACCTCTGCCCACTGGCCCTTGCTTAGCAGCAAGGAACCTCAAGTCAAACTGTTCTCCAGGAGCATGGGGCTCCTTATGCATCATGACTGCGGTGGTTGGGAGAGCTGCAGTGGCACTGCAAGCTGAGGTCTCACTGGTGGGACAAGGAGTGTTCTTGGACTAAGGTCAAAGGATGGGGAGAGGGTGCAGAAACATCAGCATCAAGTGCAACACAGAAGGCTGGCTCTAGGCACGTGCAATTTAGCAGGTGCCTTGACAGCAGCCTTCCAAGAGCTGTCATCTGTTGCCAGAGCCCCAGGGAGCCAGGCTGGCTGCTGCCATGGAGGGCAAAGAGCTGCCACGTCATGCTGAAAAGCTTCCCCAGCAGAAAAAACCCAAGTCCTCCGGCAGCAGCAGCAGTGAGCCAAACCCAGATAGACTCTTTGCCAGCTCCTTCTCCTTCCCGTGGCACAAGCACCCCAGCCACAGCCTCGCTGGCGTGACTGGCAAGTTTAGTTTGTCCCGCAGCACTGAAAACCCACCCTGGCTGTGCTGCTCCCACAGAAGGTGTGTCACGGACATAAAATTTCTTACATACACCTCATCCCTTCTTCCAAACACACAGCATCTCCCCTAAATCCCCCTTGTGCTAAAATACAAGAGCAGGAAAGAGAAAAGAAACAGAGAAGTGCAACTGAGTTACAAGCTGGCTGCGGGGTAAGGCCAAGTCAGGTCCTGCAGCTGGAAGGAACTGGATGGCCTCATAAATCTTTGGGTTCTCAAGGACAGGAACTCACTGCCTGACTGCATTCAAAACTCACCTCTGAGATGCTCTACCTGTGCAGTAGGAAGGACTAGGAGCGGATCTACATCTGTATGAGCATCAGCCCTGTGCTAGCACTTGGCTTTGCATGCTAAAGTGGTGCACAGGGACACAGATCGCTCACAGCCTAAGGGACAGAGCGGGGCTCTGGATCTCAAAATCCTCATCACTGTCCTTTGCTTTTGTGTACCTTGTTTTCCCTGTCTGCAAAAGAAAGACCGTGACTCTTCACATGAGGGGAAAAAAACCTCTTGTATCAGCCGGGAGACAAAAATCCACTTAGCGTTGCATCAAAAAAAGGAAAAGTGTCCCTGGAGGGAGATCAGTCAGCGCAGGCTTGTCCCTATGCCCCAGCTTCGATTAGATCCTCCACCATGGAATAAACAACTTTCACCTTGCTCTGACCCCAGGGAGTCCTTCAGCCCGCCTACATGGCAAAGCCGCCAGCATCCCCACGGGGAGCTGGAGGAGCCCAAAGCCCCCCAGTTGCAAGGGATGAGCGGGTGGTATGGTCAGACCAAGCCCAGTTGGGACCCTCAGCCTGACCGTGGGTCCCACAGCACCAGCGTGCAGGACACCTGAACTGCAGAGCTGCTCTCTTCAGCTGAACTAAGGCAGCTCAGCGTGTGGGAGAAAAAAAAAAAGGCAGTTTTATTGGGCTTCACTTATGTATAAATAAAATAATTGTGCTTCTTTGGGACAAAATATATATTAAGTATATGACATCCTGTGCTTCGTAGCTGAAATACATGTATTCAGTCTGCCTGTATATTACTTCTATACTACTTGTCAGGCATCTCCCCCAAGCTGAGGAGGAGAAGGGATCCATCTGAGCCACCAATTAAAGCCTAGCTCTGTTAAAGGCACCATTGTAGGGAAAGGGGCGGGGGGGAGATAATTCTGTCAGCACAGATGTCTCCTACGCTGAGGGGTTTGCAAAGAAATAAAACCTGAGCCGCTATTATACCGTTTGCAAAGTTATAGACTGTAAATAAACAGACCGGAGCAGTTCCCCCACCTAGAAGATACCACAAGTCAGTGGACAGCACTGACAAGCCCGAGTCTTGCCGTAACTGTCTTATCTTTCTAATCCTCTGGATTATTAATAGTAGTAGGGCTGTGATAGAGTCCAGAGGCCACGCTGTGACAGACACCACGGTGTGAAGCATCCTACAAACAGAGTGGGAGAAGCTGGTTCTGCCTCTCCGGGGCTCGTGAGGCAGAAGGATGGAACGAGGCAGGCACAGAGAGATTAGGTGTGGTGCCTGAGCTCATGGGGCATACTAATAGCAGAGCAGAAAACGGATCCACTTTCTCCCAAGCTCTTTGCCTTTCCCACCAAGTGCAGAGCAGAACTCTCACTTATTCCACCTCCCACTTTCCCCTCCACGGTCCTTTAGCTACATGGTTAGAGCTGTCAGCAGCCTCCCTTGGACTGATCATACCAAAGCCACTCCAAGGCAGAAAGAGAGTCAGGACTACGCAGGACCCAGCCATAGGGTGGTCAGCTCAGTACCCAGTTTGACACAAAATCCAGTTCCTTTGCCATATTCTTAATGGGGTTAATCCATCACCAGCTCAGCCATCTGAACCTGTTCCCCTCACAGCCAGACCCTGCTAGGTCTGTTGCAAGGGATGCAGGAGTCACCAGCAGCTGAGGAGATGGAAGTGAGGAGAGGCAGGGATCGTCCCAGCCCTCTGCACAGCGGCTGACTGACACTAGAGCTGAGCGAGGCCATCAAACCAGGCATGGAGCTAATGAGACAGAACAACAAACCAAGTTTCATTCTACTGTTGCTGCCCACGGTATCGAAGGGGAGTCACTGCTCCACACTGGCATTTTCTGATTTCTCTCCTCCCAAAACACTTAAAACTTCTGATGATTTGTATACTGGGATATAGCGAGGTGGACATGAGGAGCAATACATCACATGACATCTACTGTAAAACCAAATATGAGGGTACCTGCAAGATGGTGCATGCAGAACTGGGAGGAGTCATCACCCCGTGTCATGGTTCAGCCCACCTGCGAGACTGGTCCCAAAGGAGACTACATTGCTGAAACTGGTGACAGGAAGTAGATGGGCAAGGAAGGGCAGATGCCCTCTGGGATAGGATTTCTGGTTCTTTTCTTTCACTGAAGTTTATTGGTTGTTTGTTTGGGGTTTTTTTAAGAGAAATATTTTTTTTCTAAGGGTCTGGGGTAAAGGCAGCAGTGAGAGGAGTTTGTTCCTGCTTCTCCAGCCTCACTGAGACCCTCCAGTGGGATTCCAGCAAGCTCCTGGATGTCCAAAAGGAGAGACTAAAGCTCAACAGGAGCTCACAGCAATGCCAAACACATCGTTTCTGCTTGCCTCCTGCCCATCTCTTTCTTCCACTCGCTGCATCAGATGGAACTCTCTTGCTCCTAGCTCTGCCCATGCTTCTGGGGCAATGTGAGCCTGGGTGGATGAGCCAACTCTTTTGCCTTTGCTAGATCTCCTGAGCTACCCGCAGCTCTCAGCTGCATCACCAGCCTGATCACTGGTGCGACTCCGAACACTTAGAACGCCCCTGCTCCCACTAAGGTCACGGTTAAAATTCCACTTCACACTCTTCCTGCATCCCAAAATCCAAGCCCTCGCTCCAAATCTGCTGTCCCTGAGAGCATTCGTTTTGCCTCTTGCTCATTTAACTTGGCTCCTGCTTGGATATCCACAAAGCCTTGAATTTCCTGCTGGCACAGGACTGCTCAAGCTCAGCCCTGTTTCCTCCAGAGGCAAATGGGTGCATTCACCGTAGCAGTAAAAAACGAGCAACGTTCCGGGCACAGGGCCTAACCCAACTCCCAGTGAGGTGGAGGAGGGTTATTCCATTCCAGGGGGAGGCTGTGGGGGGGAGAAGCAGGAGGAGGGTCCAGACTGCAGGGACAGGACAGTGACATTGCCCGCCTGGGGGACCTCTTCCGAGGTCACCGCTGGAAAAGTAGTGAGTAGTAAATGCCTTTTCCATTGGGTGGATGCCCCCTTGTTCTCATACATGTTTTCTCAGTGCTACCTTGTGCTTCTTAAGCAAGCCATAAATTCAGTCATATGGGTTTTCTCTGTCCTACTCTCTCTCTCTTTTTTTTTTTTTTTTTGACATCCATTTAATGACTTTTCTCTTTAATATACGGCAGCATTTTCCTTCTAAAATACCTGAGGTTTAGGACAGGTAGTAAATGGAGACCTCTCACAGAACCACTGGCCCAGAACCCAGTCTTATTGGCGCTTAGAAAAGGAGATCCATTTTTCCTGTCTGCTCTTCAATTAGCTGTAATGTTTGCCTTTAAAACATAAAATTAGAAGCCTTTTTGGAGGCACAAAGCAATATTATACTGCAAAACACATTTTTATTCTCCCTTCCCTGCTACCAGTTTAGCACAGCAGATATATTAGACAGCTGGTTTCTAGGCACCGCTCTCTTCTGAAGATTTAGGGTCCAGCTTTTAGTTCCTGTGAAAATAATGACCTCCCTTGCTCTTTGTAGGCCTGTGCTTGATCCTGCACATATTAGCAGGACCTTTCAGGTCGAATACTACAGGATTTAGTGCTGGAAAGCAGAGGCACTGAGCAGACAAACATCTCTAAGTCCATCCGACTGAGCCATTCATTGAATATATAGGTCACCAGTTCCTGTTCACTACTGTCAGACCTTCTCACGTACCCGAGAGCTGCTTTCTTAAGGAAAGGTGTAACACTGTCACTCTCACGCACCCACGTGTCTCTTTACTGAGGAATTAAAGAAAGGAGATGGAGAAGACTATGGGAATGAGTCACTGCTGGGGCACGGTGACTGAGATCCCAGGGAATCCATCCTTGAACAGGGCTGTGATGAGTGCCAGACTGCGTCTAACCCCCTTCAGCCCTAACTCTGCCCACATCAGGCTCACCAGCAGTAGCCTCAGCCCACCATCGTCTCACCACGACAAAGCCCTGGCACAGGATGTGCATCCAAAGTACAGAGAGCCTCAAGCAGCTTGTGAACCGTAGGTTGGCTGCTCTTGCTTAAAAAGACCAGAGCACAACTTCATGCTTCTGCTGAACCTGAGCACACACAAAACCCTTCCCGGTCCGGTCCCCCTTTTTGCATCCAGTCCAAAGAGGCTTTGAACCCCTCATTGCTCTAGGTAGGCAGCTTAAATTCAAACTATTGCAAGCTGCCACTTTTCGCTCTGAAGGTCTCTGCTTTGATTACCACGAGGCTGTTCAACACAGCCATGGCCACCCATACTTTTGTGAATCTTTAGTTGGGTGGTATTACAAAGATGAAGTCAACCAAACTCAGAGGAACAACTCAACCAGTTGTACTCGCTGGGGATATCCAGCTGGTCCATGCCATTCTCTTCCTGGCATTGGCCTCGCTGTCAGGAATTCATAAATAAACACATTCTAAGACAAAAAGGAGCTGACGTTCATATTTTCTTAAAGCGGTTCAAATCACCCACAGCATATGCGAATGAAAAATGTCCCAGGATGGGAGTTATTGATCTCAAGAGGCAGAGAATTGTGCTCCATGTTGGATCAAAGGGGAGTACAAAGCAGAGAAGAGCCACTTTCTCCACCACACGTCAATGATTTTCCAGATGTCTTTTATGGGAAATAATGGCACTCAGAGCACTGTTAACAAAAAGCAGCCAAATCACAGGAAAGGGAGTCTTGGCTCTTTTATCTCACTAGTGTTACTCATCCATCTCTAGGGCTAGCTGATAGCAGAATGATTGATTCAGAAATTACAGGAAAAAAAAAAAAAGAACAAAAAAAGTCAATGAAACCACTAAGATGTATTAGCAGATGTACCTGCCCCAATAATTCTGTCCGTGCCCTCAATTCCCATTCACCTTCCTTATCTGTTGGGACACAGGACACACGCTTGGTGGCATCCATTGCCAAAATGGAGAGGAGGACGGGCAGGTCAGCAGAGCCTCAGCTGTTGCATCAAAATCCCAGCATTTCTAGAGAATCCACCAAAACCTAGAAGTACTCATGAGAAATCATGACATGCTGCCTTGATACTTGTCAGATCCAAGTAGCAGAAAAATCCTTCTTTCCCTTCCCAAAAGAATTTTACAAGGGGCACGGAGAAAGAAGCTAATTTCCCTCACTTGTTCCTCCTTTTTGCTCAAAATTTCATTTCCCTCCCACCATGTTCTGTGGCCTCTTTACCCTGAAATGACAGGAGGGGAGACTTCTGACAGACAAGGCAGCGAATTAAAATACAGGAAAAAAAATATCTCTGTGTGTTCAGAACAGCTGAACTCAAGATTTGGCAATGACATGAGCCCTCGAGGTCCCCTGCTCTGCTCCTGGGGTCCTCCATCACTTAGCAGCCAGTTGGTCTCTCCTACCAACTCTCAAGTGCTTGTTCCCGGGCAGTAGGAGGTGTTTTGTGGTGCAGATGCTCTAGAAACTTTTCTGGGGCCTGTTACAGGATTGCCTGGGATTGCAAAGCTGAGTAGCTGAGGTGGTTCCTCTCAAACCATCTACACATCTAACATAAAGCAGGTGTGTCACTCTACCACCCTCAAACCTTTTGAAGTTCACCAAGTGCTTCAAGTCCCTTACTTTGCTGAATACAGAAGTACTTTTCCTTGCTTCTCTAGGTCTCCTCTAAGAGAAAATGATAAAAGCAGCTGAACTCAACAGCTAGTCCGAGTGCCCAAAGTCACACATGGGCAGGGAGAGAAAAGGGACTAGATTTTCGGGGTGATGAACCAGAGCTGTCCTCCTCATCTTCACCCAGATTTGTGAGGGTTCAGCACTTCTGAGAATGGCTCCGTTTCTATTCAGGTGCCTAAAACTGGCGGGAGATGGATAAATTTAGGTTTGTCCCTCCGAAGCCTTAGGATGGAGCTTAACATTCAAGAGCTCATTGAAAAAACATGGGATGTGTGTGTGTGTGTGTGTGTGAACAGTGTTCATTGACATGTCTGAGGAGCTCCAAGTTTTCCACTCCCTCTGAGTTGTTTTAAAACTATGCGTTTTCACCAAGACCATTCACCCAAACCAAAACAAAACAAGTGGACTGTTTTCTGTCAAAGTTTCAAAAACACCAACCCGCTTACAAGACACGGCTTAAGAATCCTTCAATTAATGAAAATGTTAAATCGCAGGGAAAAGAAAAATCTTCAGGAAAACCGAAGAGAAGTTAAAAACAACTCCTTCAGGAAAGAGAAATTTAATTAAAAATAATATCCCAGTGGATAATTTATGTTTCTACGTAAGGATTTAAATTGCAGAAGCAGCAAAGTGGATTTTTTTTTTAACGCCATCAGCATCCAAGAGTGGGAAACAGCAGATTTCAAATTCATATATTCTATATTTGAACATCTTGTTTCTATTTAACAGAAAAGGCCATTTTTTCTCCGAGTTTTTCCTCCCCTCCCCCCCTTTTTTTTTTCTTTTTCTTTCTCTTTTTTTTTTTTAAATAACAAAAACATATAACTCATCCTAATATATTACAAATGGCACGCTAAACGAGCATGCCCGGAAAATATTAATAATTGAATTCAAATGAGTTTTTCCTAAGAGTCTAGAATCGAGGGGAGAAATTCCTAATGTATTTGTGAGGGAAAATGAGGGAAAGGAAGGGGGGGGGGGGGAACGGAGACAGAAAGTTTTTTTTCCAGCTGCTCCGAGAAGCGGACTGTGTCCTGCGTGGAGTCTCGCCGAGCATGACAGAAAAGGGATTAAAGCAGGTGACACTTTGAACTTAGCTTAGATAAGTGACCCTCAAAATCAACAGTCCAAAAGTTTAGTACACAGATTCCCTGGGCGCGTCTAGTCGGGTCTTCGTCAAAACCTTCCCGACTTTAGTAAGTCAAATTAAAATAAAGACGACAGGTTGCTGGGGTTATCTTCTAATATTGTTTTAGCCACTTATTAGCACTAATGGACAATTAGTGGCCGGCGCAGATATTTTCTGTAATGCGAAGCAGAGGGGAAAAATTATTTGTTTGCTTCTGTGTGCGGGAAGCTCTTCTGTGGTTGAATGTATAAAAATAGCAGCCAGAAAAGAAGTGTGAAAGACACTAGTTAAACAGTCCAATTTCCAAAGAAGAATATAGTTGAAAACAGATCCTTCTACAGAGTTAAGAAATCCTCCTGATGCACTTGAAGCATAAGGAAGTCTGCACTTTATAAACAACCAAATATATGCCCAGGATAAAAGGCAAGGCTTTTTGAACTCCTAGCTGGCGTGTTAGGAAGACCTTTAATGACATTAGCAGTTCTTCAAAACCAGAAGGGCCACATTATTTCTGATCCTATATGGTCACCACATGTAGCTTTATAAAGAGGAAAAAAAAAAAAAAAAAAAATCCTCTCTTCATGCCAATAAATAACTTGCCAGAAGAGAAAATATTTACCACTGCTTTTCAAAATTCTTTACGCATGCAGTAAAATCCTCCTCTGAGAAAATGAGCCCGTAAAGAAACCCAAGGCGTTTCCTCCAGCACTACCGGCGGTGCAGGGCCGGCCGGCCGCCCCGCTCCCC
>JAAGNO010006096.1:7264-18033 GCA_033439905.1 Ceryle rudis | reverse complement strand
GTTGTTTTTTTTGGTTTTTTTTTTTGTTTGTTTGTTTGTTTGTTTTTTAAACCTAAAAGTAGTAGATTTTAAAACATTTATTTGGACAAAGAATGATTATCACAAGATCATGAATTCTTTATTCTTCATCTCTGGACAGGTGTTTTAGTTATGTTTTCCCTTCAGAAGATTCCTCTTAAAAAAAAAAAAAAAATTAACATTACAAGGCTAGATTTCAAAAGCATTTAACAGCACCTTAATAGGCAGAAATGCGTAAGCATAGTAGCTGCCTACTTCACAGCTTGTACTTCATTGTACCTTATGTATCTAGACACTTTTGAAAGCTGTGATACATCTCTAGGCATTCAGATGCCTCTAAATTTCTGTATCATAGATACTTAAAAACACCAAGCTGAAATGTCAGACTTTATATGAATATAGCTTTCTTGGCTTTAGAAAATCTTTATCTCAGATTTTTAAAAATTAAACAATTAATAAGAGGACAAATACTCAGGAACTGTTAAAATATATCAGCAAGGAAAAATAGGAACTTTATGAGCTATTACAAAATATTTAACACATTCATGTTTTTTTTAATTAACAGTAGTTCTTGGCTGAGACATTAGATACCAATTTCTGAAAAAAATGGCTTAATTTTGTGGAATTGTAAAAGTGTTTGTAATGCAAATTGCCACTGCAATATGTAGCAGTAATAATGGAGATACAATTGCCAAACTAGGGAGTGAATGTCTATGCAGGTGTATGCATGTGTGCTCACAGATTTTTGTGAACATATACCATATTCACTCCCACCACTGGCAAAATTGTCTTCATTGTGTGAGTGGATGTCCGTGAAGAACAGGAGAAATTCCTATTCTCTAGTGTCATAGTGAAAATAAATAGCTTGTGAAGAACTTGTGATGAATTGGGTGTGTCATGCAAGATAAATTTCAGTATCCTCTTAAGAAGGCTGTGTGAGTGAGGAACTGAATGAAACGTCTGACAAGTTGAAAGAGAAAAGATTAATTTTTTTTTCCTTTCTCTCTCCTTTTAATCTTTCCACTTCAAATCCCTTTGTCACCTTTTCCCAAATCCTTTTTTAGTTCCCTTCTATCATGCAGACTCCCTGTTTCTTCCACTAGTGCTTTTGCACTGTCCCTTCTGCAGTGACTTGATAATAGAAAGATCAGTAAGATTGGAAGGGGTAAAAACTGAATGGAGAAACAGTGCCTGACACTTTAGTTAAGATGAAGAGTAGTCAACCCTGCTGATATGTAAAAAAGTGGTGCACTTGAAGATGGCACAGGGACTTCCACTATCCCTCCAGGGAGGGCTCCTTTCAGGCGTGTGGCTGCACCCCCCTGTACTGAATGGTCTCCATACCTAGCACAGCCACAGCAGGTCCTCTTATCTGCATTTAACATCTTTCCTAAAGATGTTTTCACTTTTCAGGTATTTTACATATCATTTTATCTCTTCTAAATTTTTACTGGTCTTTGCTGCAACATCAATATCCGATTCCATGTTTCGCAGTGCTTGCCCTTTCCAGAGTCAGATGTGACCCAGAATTCACTAGGTGCAGAAAATGTCTACAGTTAAGAAAAATGGAGATGGTTTGTGTGTCTGTCACAATGACAAATTATAAGAGATGCTGGAATGATAATGGATAATGTATTTCAGGGTTTGCCTGACCCTTTAAAACCTTTGTTTTCTTAGTCAACAGATACTGCAACTTTTTCTATTGTTTACATTTTGCTTTGTCAATTTCTCCTGTTTTCCATTAAAAAAACCCCAAACCAAACCAAACAAAACCCACCACCACCACCAAAACAAAACAAACAAAAACCCCAACAAAACAAAACAAAACAAAACAAACAAAACCCACCACAAAACAAAAAAAACCTTGTCACATAATGAATTGAAGCCAAATGAAGATTTACAGAAATGTGGATTGATGTTTTTACTGGGTTTGTAAGTGGATAGAGGCAGAAACTTACTTTTTTAGTTCCTTTAAAAATGTTTGTTTAAGCTGTTGCAGGTACAGCTCACGACATTTTGGAAAGCTTATTTCATGTACACTTTCCTTGGGTATTTTTTGTATAATGAACTTGCCAAACACAGTAAGGCAGAATACTGCTTCATTCCACTGCATTATTCTGTAGAGAACATTTTTGTCCATATATATGTGCATTTTTTATAAAAACTGTCTTAAAAACATATTACTCTAGTGAAATAAATATTGGAAACACATAACCGCATTCTGATTGTTTCTACAGAGTGCCTTTACTTTAATATGAAACAAAAGTGGGCAACAGATAAAAACAATGCAAGCAATCACTGGTGTGACTGTGTCAAGGAATAAAAAGTGTATATAGGAGTAAAAAGAATTAAAAAAACCCCAAACAAACAAAACAAGCAAACAAACAGAAAAGAAAACCTACCTATATGTATGTTTGTGATTATGGACCTGAAGTGAGTAAAATATATAATTTTTTGAATTGAATGCATGAAGAAGACAGTGTGTACCTCAATTTTATTTTCTTTCACTCCACAGAGCAATATTAACTTCAGATCAGAGACAAGTGCTGTGTTAAAGATGCAGGATAACCTCCTGATTTTGAAAAAATAGTCATATTGACAGATAGGCAGAGAAGTCTGTAACACTGCTTCTTTTAAGCCACTAACCCAGTGACTGAAGCAGATAACTGTCCTGGCAATCTCTGGTCATCAGCAGTCTCAGGCAGCCTATCCTCATGGGGTTTTTTTCTATGCATTTGACTGACCTGTCTCTCAAGAAGGCATTATTGCCTTAATATTGATAATCCTGTACATATGTATGGAACAAAACATAGACTGCCCCAGAGTTTTGTGCCTAGAAATTTCAAATGCATATCATCAAGACCATTATCAAAACGAGATAGTAAAAATTTGGTTAGCTTTGTTTCATATGTATCTCTTTGTTACCTGTGAATCTAAATTGGAGCCAGACTTCACTCGCTGTCTTTTCAACATCCTGAAGCATGAGAGGGTGGCCTATGAGGAAAATGCAGGAGCAAAGGTTATTTCACAGCGCATCATTAGGGCAAGAACCTCAAGGCAATTCCTATATTTCTGGTGTCCAGTGGCATTCATGGAGCAGTGGATTATGGACAAGTAATCCATTTATTTTTGATAATTTTTGTTCTGCTACCAGCTTGCTCCCGTCTCATGAGGTTCTCTCTGCAGAGTTCAGGAAAGCATATACACTTTCTTCTTTTAAAGATTCATGCTAAGGATGTCTTTGGCTTAAATGACACCAGATGCATCATGTTAACCACTTATGTTATCTCACAAATTTTCAACATACATGCTAGCTGTCCCTGTGGAAGGTATTTGCAGATTTGTTGTTACAGATGTGTGTTTCTTTGATGGGCTAAACAAATTCACCTATCATTTTAATTACAAGTTCATTCTCCAAGTTATTATTAATTTTGATTGGGAACTTCAAGTCAGAGAGGAGGGTAGTGCTGTTGGATTTGATAAGACTGAAGCACAAGCTGAGGACAATCTGTTGTAAGCAGTGGATGTGGAAGCTGGGATGCAAAGAACTTTCCATTTTCCTGTAATCCCTAATTAGACTGTTTTGTTTTGTATCTTAGTGCATCAGTCTGTGAAATATTAGGTGGAAACTGACTGCATATTTCTTTGTGAACCTCACTTATGGCTAGTAAAATTCAAATTCGTAACCTTTTATCCAAACTCTAGTAGCATCAGTGTGGCTTCTGGTACTTTTCAAAATCTTGTGAAGAGCTGGTTGCACATTTGCTCAGTTCACTGAATTTTGCAATGTCACATGTCAATCTTTTTAAAGTGCTTCTTGCTCTGCTAAATCATAATGCACACTACAATGACTAAACTGTAGTACATCCCAGAAAGGCAGCTGCAAGATTCTATATGCCTGTATTTTAAAGGGCATTCCACGTCCCCTGTGTTATCACAGTTAATTGCAGGAAGACTCACCAGTTTGAATTCTTTAATGTGAGCCCATTTGAAATTCTGATTTGGAGAAGGACCCTTTGAGGAGGGCAATCTATAAACTGAGTGCCAAGACTTCCTACTGCATACAAAATGAGTCCCTTCATTGGCCCTGAAGTTTAACTGAATTAGAAAGAAATGGCAAATATGGAACAAAACAGAAAACCTTGTAAGAATTTAACAGTATCTTGTTATATAACTTCTTAGGGTAAATTTTGCAGTATTTTTCTAAGGAAATCCACTTCCTTCTTCAATAACATGTTAGAGGAATTTGGTCTATTTTCATTATTCTTACTAATGTATCCATAATATGTGGCAGACATATTTAAGCATATACTTAAATAAAAATCAAAGAAAATTTAAGCGTTTGTATTTCTGCATTGTCTGTCACAGAAAACAGATGGAAGTTTAATTGTTTGATTACCCTGTTGTTTGGTTTGGTGATTTTTTTTGGGTGGGTTTCTTTTGTCCTAACATAGGTAAAATGCATTCACTTTGTCTCCAGGCCCAGTTTTGTCATGGAAGAGAAAGACTACCAGTGAGACACAGCCAGGGTTGATAATACAGTTAAGGACTAGACTAGACAAAAAATAGTTTTGAGCATAGCTTACATAGATTGCCTCCTAAATCTTTGTGTCTTTCTCCAGAAAATGTCAACAGTACAACCTGCCTTCAGAAGAATTCCTGCTTTGTTACAAAGAACCTGGAAAACTATACACTATAGAGTCACCAGTTGATGGCTTTTTTCATTTAACAGTATCCCAAAATGTAGCAGCTGCTGTATGGAAGACAAAAAAAGTTCATCCTTCTCCAAATGAGCTGAGAGACTAAATACCACCAAGGTGATGATGTGTGTGGGTAGTGAAGAGCAGGGAAATGAAGGAAAGGAAGATGAGCTTATCTGATTCCAAAGCTCTTTCTAAGAATGTAGGTTTGCTTGGGTGTCGGTTTTACTTTTATGATGTTGGGTTGGGTTTTTTTACTGTAAATAAAAATGCAGAAGAAAAATAGATCACACTCAAAAAATGAAGTTATGCAGAGGTCAGGACAGATTTTGAAGGTGAATTTGAGGGAGGAAACAAGAGGTCCACAAGGAAGTAGAAAAGGCAGTTCTTTGGGAGTATGAGGAGACAAAGCAAAAAGCTTGATTGGTCTCCCCAGATGTACTGGCTTAAAATAACGTATGAAATTGTACCAGACCAAGAGTTTGCCAGTACTTTTTACTGGAGAATCAAGCATCTAGGGCATGAGCAATTAATTAATGACTATTTGAAATTCAGCAGGTATTAAACATTTACTGGGGGTTACAATAGGACATGAGGTTGAATCCGCTGCTGGTGTAGGCAACAGTGGTGCATTTGTCCAACAGCAGTTGAATCAAGACCCATCTTAAACAGGACAGATTTTATCTGTATTACTCCTAACGGGAATTTCTTTCACAGACACACTACAGATGTTTTCTTATAGTTTAATTTGAAGAAAAAAAAAATAAACCAAAGCTATTCCGAGGAAGAGTTTATAGTGAAGAGTGTACATCACTTTGGCAACTTTCAGAATAAGCTTTATTGGACAAACCTGTATTTGTCTGAGAAAGAAAAAATGTGATACCAGTCCATGAAAAAATGTTTAGGAGAAATCATGATATTGCAAGAAACTAATAGATAAATTGAAAAGGTGAAATTTCAGAAGAGAAACTGAAAGCACTGGAAGGCATTCATCAAGGTAAATAAAACCAGCTGATTTATGTATATGTTTAGAAAAATTCAAGGGTCACAAATACCAAAATGCTGGCCAAATTAACTTGACATACAACATGACTAGCCAAAAATTATCTATCTAAGCAAACTCGCCAGGGGTAAATCAAGCTTGAATATTTACCAGGGGCAAGTTGTGCTTGACCAACCTCATGTCCTTCTACAGCAAAGTAACCCACTCGGTTGATGCAGGGTGAGCGGTGGACATTTTCTACCTGGACTTCTCCAAGGCTTTTGACACGGTACCCTGGAGCCTTCTTCTAGAGAAACTAACATGTTACAGCATAGATAAGTGGTCTGTGTTGTGGGTGGGAAACTGGTTGACAGGCCATACCCAAAGGGTGGTAGTAAATATTTCTTTGTGACTGGCAACCAGTAACAAGTGGGGTCCCCCAGGGATCAATATTAGGCCCAATTCTGTTTAAGGTCTTCATAAGTGATTTGGATGTTGGGATCAAGAGCACCCTGATGAAATTTGCAGATGACACCAACATGAGTGGGGAAGTTGACAGTCCAGAATGGAGAACCACCCTCCAGGAAGACCTGGGCAGGATGGAGGAGTGGGCTAGCAGAAACTTTATGAAGTTCAACAGAGAGAAATGTAGGGTCTTGCACATGGGAATACATAACCCAGGAATGCAGCTCAGACTGGGATCCACCTGGCTGCAGAGCAGCCCTGGGAAAAGGGATCTGGGGGTCTTGGTGGACAATAAGCTCAACATGAATGACCAGTGTGCTGCAGCAGCAAAGAAAGCCATCAGGTTGCTGTGTTGCATTAACAAGGGTATCCCCAGCAGAGATAAAGAAGTCATTATCTCCCTCTACTCAGCGCTGGTCAGACCACACCTTGAGTACTGCATTCAGTCTTGGTCCTCACTTTAAAAAACATATGTGGACAGGCTGGAAAGGGTCAAGAGAATGGCCATGAGGATGATCAGAGGACTGGAAGACCTGACATAAGAAGAAAGGCTGAGAAAACTGGGTTTGTTCATCTTTGAGACGGCTTAGGGGAGACCTTGTTACCATGTACCTGTACATAAAAGGTGGCTACCAAGAAGATAGAGACTCCCTTTTTACAAGGAGTTACATGGAAAAGACAAGGTGTAATGGGTACAAGTTGCTCCTGCAGGGATTCCAATTGTGCTCCAGAAGAAAGTTTTTCACTATGAGAAAAATTAGACATTGGAATAATCTCCCAGGGGAAGTGGTGGATTCCCCTACACTGGGTAGTTAAAAAACTCAGCTTGACAGAGTGCTGGGCCATTTCATTTAAACTGGTTTTGGTTTTTTTTCACCTTAAAATGTTGGACTAGATGATCCCTGAGGTCCCTTCAAACCTGGTATTCTATGATGAGTCTATGATGGTGTTTCTGTGAAAATATACTATCAGGAAAAGAGCAATACAAAAGACTAATGAATTTGTGAAAACAACAAAAGCAATCAATTCAGAAGCAGTAATGAATTCTAATGAGATTGAAGAAAAACTGTCATGGAAATCAATTTGGAACATGCTCATGAAGTTCCAAGATCAAAATAACATCCAGAAATTACTAGCAAGTTGAAATAGAGAACCAACTTGTGTAGTGAAAGTGATTGGGTATGTCAGTGCCTCAATAACTGACAAAAATAACCGAGAGAAAGCTTGAGGAACTGAAGGACCCCAGCAAAGACTAGGCCAAAAACATTTACAGGTGGAAAAGTAAGAATAAGTGAAGCCAGTACTACCATGTGTAACTGCAGGAAAAAAAAAAAAAAAAAAGAAAAAAGAAATTACCGTCAAGTTTGTCAAGTGAAGTCTAGAGGCCAAACATGAGCTGCTTGAAGTGAATGCCTCTCTGGGTGATACTGTAATACTGTGCAAAGTATAATGGGAGGAGGTGGGCACTTTGTAGCAATTAAATAACTTGCTGTTTGAAAAGTAACTGCTTGGTTCAGCATCACTCAGTGGGAAAAAATGCTACACTTTCAATATCTCTGTGCTTTGTATCATCTGCTTATGATAATCCTTTAAATCTGTGGCCTGACTCACAGCCTGTTCTCAGCACGATTTCAAATACAGGTAAAAGCACAAAAATATCATCCTTTGTTGTATTATACCTCACAAAAAAACCAAACCCAAAACCCAAATGAAACAAAAAAACCCAAAAAATTCAAATATTTTGTAGCTGTTGTGTAGATTTTCATAGGACTTTGCCAGGAACTGCTTTACAGAAGCATAATACATGCCTATACTTACATGTCTGACTGAGAGAAATGAGCTTACCTCAGGGAACCAGTAGATTGGCAGGATGAGCAGCTGATTTTATAGTGTCTGCCCTGACACCATACAGCAGTGGAGTGAAGATCTGGTATGCCTTTTGATCTGAACACCATTAGTAAGAAAGAGACATGCAGATGCACTCTAAACCGAGTAACCACATGCTCCAGAATGCAAGGCATAGCTGGTTTTGTCATGCAGTAAAGCTTTAATGAATTCCAGCAGCTTCTAGCTGTGTAAGTGGGCAAAGCAGGCAGCAGCAGAAGTTTTAAAAACAATTCAAGGAAATAATAGTCAGTTGCAGTAGAGCTCCCAGATGTCTTAAAATATGGAACAACTTAATGGCAACTTTGTGTGTAATATCTAAAGGGGGTGCAAGGAGGATAGAGACAGATTCTTTTCAGTGATGTCCAGTGACAGAAAGTGACAGGACAAGGGGCAACAGGCACAATCTGGAACACAGGATGTTTTATGTAAATATGAGGAAAAACGTCTTTACTGTCAGGATGATGGAGCGCTGGAACAGGCTGCCCAGAGAGGTTGTGAAGTCTCCTTTTCCGGAGATACTCAAAACCTTCCTGGATGCAGCCCTGTGTAATGTGCCCTAGGCAAACCTGCTTTGCTGGTGGTGGGGGGAGAGGGTTGGACTAAATGAGCTCTAGAGGTCTCTTCCTATTCCAACAATTCTGTGATTCTGTGACTGGACATGTCACAGAATAACTAAAGATTAATCTGAAACACAGATAAGTACATACAAGTCAGCATAAGAAAATCAGAAATAATATGTACTGCATATTAAAGCAAGCCTTTCAGAGGCTTTGTGATTTGAAACAAGCAAAGAAGAGTGGTTACATGGCTGGTATTGGCTGTTTTAATCTGATCTGGGATAATGAATGAATAAAATTAGAGCAAGATTTATCAGGAAAAAAATAATAATTCATTGGGTTATTCAATTGTATTAATAGTCACTAAAGTTTTTTAGTGATCTAAGAGATGCATTATACCTAAGTTCTGTGTAATTCTTAATTTGACTGCGTCTACAGGGAGGTATGGAGTGGAAAAAAGACTGGAAAGGGAGTTTACATAAATTATCTCATTTGTACACTAAGACATTGCATGAAATAGTCAACATGACTATGATCAGTACATTATATTGATTTTTGACAATCATTTCTGTGGTGAAAATTGATGCTCAGAAGATTCACCACCAGCACAGGCAGGAGTTATCTATAGTTTGTCAGTGCCATACAAAAAATTTTTTTTAAGTGTTAAGGTTTAATTTTGTGATGTATGTGTTACCGTGTGAATTCATTTCTGCTAACTGACCCTGATGAACATAGAAAAGGTTATGAGATCAATAGTATTTACATATTTTATCTGCCTACCTCAATTTGTGCTCTATTTGAGAAGACAGTATTCTCCAAGATATTTTTTAACTGGCATAAAAACTGTGAAAGAAGATAAATTATCTTTAAATCAGAAAATGGCTTCTTTCCTGCTGTCTTATCAAGCACCACCATATAGTCTAGAAATCTGTGCTTGCTGAATTAGTAATGGGAAGGCTTTTATGTATTGAACTAGAAGTTATGACACTTGGTCTGGGTAAACATGTATAAAAAACCTTTGCCTCCTAGGAATAAAGAAAAGCATGTGGGAATTAAATATTTAGTATTTGTGTCACATGAATGGGGAAATATAGAATAAAAATAACTGAAATTCAGGTGTTACCCTAAAAAAATAAGTGGTGAAGAGTGAAGTATAAACAGAAGACAGAACTTGGAAGATAATCTTGTTTAGCTTAAGTATCATCAGTGTCATCAGAAACTTAAATATGGAATTCGAAGCTGCTGTGAATATCTATGAGGCATCTTACAAGTTAATCAAACATTTGCAGAAAGTTTAGTCAGTATTTCAGAAATGTTGAACTTCAGATTATATAGATATCAGTAGCTAGCTGGGACATGGTAACACAGGCTGCATAGTTAAATGGCTTAACATCACACTGGGAATTGAGCAGAGTGCTGCAGGATCCTACCTGTGGTCTCCAGACAGCTGGAGCTTATCACTGAATGGATGCATTAGACTCAAGGGCTGCTAGAAATCAAAGAACAGAGATCATTGTCTGATAGCAAAATTGGGCTGCAAACTACTGATCACACACAGAAAAAAAAGCCAAACTCCTCCTGTTCAGAGCCTTATGTCTGTGCTGGAATGATCTCTGGCATGTGCTAGTCCTTGAACTCTGTCCAGTAACTGTCTGATTGGGTGGTAGCAGATACACATCAAAACTCTGCTATGGAGAGTTCTAAAGGGTTAACAGTATGAATAAACACGTCTTAGCACTTGGGTCCTTGGCCTTGTTTTATTTACTGGTATGGATGTCACAAACACTGCAGAGGATGTTGTCTCACAATTCACCTTTGACTTTTTGTTGTTTTTGAAATGGGTGTTGTAGCTCTCTGAAAAAGCAGATGTGCTCATCAGTCTTTATACATTTGTTCAGCTCTAGGACGATTCCTTGCTACCAATCAGGGCAACAGCTGGGTGAGTGCTGTTTCTGAGCCACATTTCCTCCAAGAGGTCCCCATGAAGCATGCTTGCTCTGCAGACATGAGCAAGACAGGATACAATACACAGAGACTGGGACTGTCAAGTGCATCTTGCTTAAAACAGAGGCAGGTTCTCAGGTATAGCGAGTCTGTTCTGATGAACTCCTAAGGGGTTATGTTTAAAGAAATAATATAATAATGATTAGTGGAACTATC
>JAAGNO010006093.1:0-22976 GCA_033439905.1 Ceryle rudis | reverse complement strand
AAGCAAAGCATAGAGCTGAGTGATTCCTGTTCCCTGATACTGCTACATAAGGCCTGTGATATTCCATCTCTGAGTTGACTTGCTGTTCAGAAATGCTTAGAAAAACAACCCAACCACCCCCGGGCTTAACACCCAAAGAGACAAACCAGAAAGGAAGGAAAGAAAGGCCCCCCCCCCCCCCCCCCCACTCAGAGCATTTGTTAGACCTTATCTAGATCCTGTGTCCAGTTCTGGGCTGCCAGTATATGAAAGACAACAGTAAACTGCATCAAGTTTGGCAGAGAGCTACCAAGACAGTTGGAAGCTGAAGTGCTTGCCTGGTGAGGAGACGCTTAGGGAACTGGCCTTGTTCAGCCTACTCAAGAGACGGCCTTGGGAGGACCAAACAGCAGTCTGCTGGGGGTTGGAAGATGAATTAGGAAATGCTATTAGCTACCAACACATAAATATTTGGAGTAAAAGTGAGGCAGCAATCCCCTAAGAGGGATACAGGTGTCTGTATCTGTATCTGTTAAAAAGATGCTCTTGTGTTTCCCCAAAATGACTTAAGATATTATCATAGATGCTGACCCTGCACTTGGGGCACTGTGTATCTTTAACACCATATAGGGTAGGGCTTTGCCACCTGGATTGTTTATACTGTTTGTTGATCTGCTGTTACTATGTGCGCTACAGTGAAATGTGCTTTTTCCGCCAGGTTATATGCAATTTTGCAACAGCATACGACAAGTTAAGCAAGGGCATATAGAAAAAAATACCTCCTACAGATAGGACCTGTTTCTGTCTTGAGTTCTGCCCCTGCACATACTATTTTAGTAATGTTCCTGCAAGGAACCAGAGGACTCTAAAGCACATGTTCATCTTGCAATGACCTCTCAGAATTAAATCCTAGTGATCAGATGCTTGAGAATTCATGGAATTTAAACTATTCAGATAAAGGGTTTGGTCCTGATTTCTATCAACAGAAATAAGGGCAGAGACTTCCTTCCATTTATATTTCCTCCTAAAGTATATTCTCAGCATTTTCCTTCACCTTAGTGCTTAGCCTGGATATTTTCCATTCTTTTTAATAAAGATTAAAACAAAAGCAAACAAACAAACAAAACCCCAACCCTTTTGCTTAATGCTGCAGACACTGCTATTCTGATGTAACATGAAATGGTTTCCTGGAGCTCAAAAGCTTGCCTTTCCTAGGCGTTCAATGATGCACCACCATGGACGCACCACCACCATTTTCAGTTTCTCTCCCAGTATTTTCAGAACAGTCTGGCAGCTGGGACTCCCATGATGTGACATGAATAAACTTAAATGAAAGCTCTGTCACTCCTTCACTTTCCTCCACACTTTGGTCAACAGGGTAAGGGCAAGACATATGCTGTAAATGCTGAAGGTCCATTACAGTACCTTACAGCTTTGCCAGCCAAACCTGCAACTTGTGTTGTAAATAGTGAATCAATGGCTGTTCCAAACAGCTCCTAAAAAGCCCAGCAGATATAGGTGTCATATAAGCAGGTGAATACTCAGCTGAAGTCTCTCTTTCCTCCTGGATGCAGTCTTTGTTCAACACTTGCAAACAGTTCACAAATTCAGAAAAATCAGCCTATTAACAGCAAGCTGGCAAGCAGGAAATGGGACTAAAATTACTACATGAAGAACACATGTAAGGCTCACTGTTCACAGGATGAAATCACAGCCAGCAGAGTAAGATCCCTGTAAGCTCCTCTGTGGTCCTGGTTGGTTTTGACCTGTAGAGGTTACGTTCTTAGAAATATCCAGTCACCTACTGTATTTGTGCAAATATTTCATTTACCACCATTTATCTCAGTTAACAGAAAAGAGGTTGGAAGTAGGAGACAAATAAGAATGTCTGGTGAGATGATTTGTCTCTTGTGTCCTTGACACTTTCTTTTCTGCCAACACGGTGTCTCAGTGGAGCATGGGCATACATGAAATAAAGTGTGACATTACACACTTAGGCCATCAAGCCACACTGCACTCCAGGAAGAATGTCATCCATGCTGGGATAACTGCTTAGATTAGAAGGCCCATAAGACATGGACTATGTAATTTCTCATTGTCTATAAAACGTTTAATGAAGCAGGGACCCAAGTGGTACCAGACTTTAACAGTTTTGTGAAGCCTGTAGCACAGTAGTATGTTAGACTCTTTTTTGCGGTTACATGCAATTCTATGTTGGGGTTTTTTTAAACACTGCTGTAAGACTGCACCATCAATCAATAAATACAAGTAAGCTGAGCAAGCATTTTGAATATCTGATGTTGTATGTTTAGTCCTAAGATATTAGTAAGTCCAACCTACAACAAACCAGGTTATCATAATATTCATTATATTTTTTCACAACTTTGCTGTGACTGCTGTGTGCTGCTGCACTATAGAGGAAGCTGTTTTCGCCAGCATACCTTATCTGAACTATCTTTGGTGTCCCTTTTTATCAGTTCTGCCTCCAAATCCCCATCAAATTTGAGGATTATTTCCAAACAGAATCCCAAAACCTACAAAGTAAGTCATAATGAAATAAGGAATTATCCAGCAATTAGGGTTCTTGATACCTAATACTATCCCTTAAACCAGTAATTTCCTGTGTGAAAACAAACTGCTGAACTTTGCTTCCCTGAAGACTCAAAACAGGTTTTCTCCTAAGGTGATGGTTTAAACTGTAGTTATCAGAGTAATCAAAACAAATATACAGGAACACTAGATTCTTGTTCTCCTTTATAGCTGATCCATGTTAAAAATAGTTTCATAAAATTCCTGTGTTTTATTTCCTCATTTGCATAACCATACATGTTTCAATGCAATGGCCCTTTTGTTAGTTATCATCTGTTAAACCAGAATAATGGTATATTCCAGTGAAAGTGTACAAACTCTGGAATGTTTTGGTTATGTGTTTATTCATTTTAGTATCATCCTGGGACATTAGTTTTTAAAAATGAAAACTTTTGGGTTTTTTTCATAAATAGCCAACGATGTCACTGCAGAAAACAGGAGTTTCCACAGGAAGACTGGATTGATTTGTGGCTTGAGAATGACTGCCAGAATATTCAAGCTTGTTAGCAGTAGCTACTGAAATTCCCTGTAACCCATGGTGAAGTTCGCCCACAAACTTGCAACCTAAGAGTGATACAAGTAGGCTTAAGGTGAGACTGAAGGCACCCTGTGTATGACACAAGCATGATGATTTTAGCAGTCAGTAGAAGGAAAACAAAGAGTGAGCACAGGTGACAGAGCTGGAAATCTAATCCAGAGCTCTTGGGTGTCTTCCAGTATCTTGTTCACTAGAACATACTGCTTCTAACAAACATGGACCAAGATGTGATTAACAAGCTGTTCGCAAGAAAATTGTTTGGCATCTGTGGAAACAAGCATAATGTTCAATGCTATTTCAGTTGTGTCCTGGGATAGGACAAGAGGAGATGGTAGCAAACTGAAACACAGGAAATTCCACCTCAACAGGAGGAAAAACCTCTTTACTGTGAGAGTGACAGAGCCCTGGAACAGGCTACCCAGAGAGGTTGTGGAATCTCCTTCTCTAGAGGCTTTCAAGACCTGCCTGGATATGTTCCTGTGTGGCCTGCCCTGGGGGTTCCTGTGATGGCAGGGGGGTTGGACTAAATGATCTCCTGAGGTCCCTTCCAAAACCTACCTTTCTATGATTCTGTGGTTCTATTTATGAATATTTCTATTTATTTATACTTTTGAGATTTAAACCAATCTTTTGGTTTAATCTTGATTAGTGTTTATGAGAGGTAGATGAATGCTCATGAATTATTTTTTATCAACAGCCACAGCTATTCAAGAATCTCCAGAGTGAACAATAACCTGCCATTATCCTTAGTCTAGTTTTCTAGAAAGGGGAAAACTAAGTGATCAAGATATATCACTGTTTGTCTGCACTCACCCCAGAAACTTTTGATATTTCTGGCCATCTTCAGCCAAGTTTGAACATGGAGGGTACATCTTAAAGACAGGTGAATTTTTACAAAATTCATGGAAGTGAGTAGAAGAGAAAGCCTCAAATTAGTGCCCTAGGAGAGACTGGCAAGCAGCATTCAGCAATTTTGTATTCTGGTTAGAAGTAGATAATGAGTCAGTCAGCAGAGGGCTTGAGACCAAAATAGTCAGCAGAGTCAGCACACATGCCATCGCTAGTCTGTGGGATGCTGAAAGGAATGCAAGAGAATCAAAGATTATTTTGGTGTTATTAGGTTCTATATGTAAACAAGAATATAAACCTACATGAAGATCTGCTTCCTTAATCTCATTGCTTGTATAGAGCTTTTATATTCCTTATAGGGGCAAGACTATGATAAGCAATTTTTCTGAGAGGAAAAAAAAGAGATGATTCCATCTTCAAAGATTTCCTAAACTAGAAAATCACAGCAGCATTGCAGATATCGCTGTCTGGGTTAGAAAGAGATAAATAATGAAAAAGTAAAGACTGCCAGTAACAATCATTAATTGCTATTTCTACTATATCACTGTATATTCTACTTTCTTTTTTTCACCTTTCGTTCTGTTTTACACAAACTGCTGCAAAGTTTTATAAAATAAAAGCAAATATGTCAGCAAACTTTTCACTTCTCTTTTTTATTCTGTGTAAATAAACTTGAACTTTAACCACAGCAACTTTCACCTTATTTGGCCTTCAGATAACTCTTTTTCAGTTTCACCAGCTCACTCCAAGAGGAGCTTTGCAGTCACTCGGGAAGCATCTAGAGATTATGACCTCTCAGTTGCTTTGATGCGCTGCAGAGCTAGTACTAGTGGCAAATAAAATTAGTTCTTATTCTATTTTTAATCAATTTTAGGGAAAGAAAGAGCATTTTTTTAAAGGGACATTACATGCCAGTCTTGCCTTTTTCATAGGCTTGACTTCCAGTGAGTACAATGGGATGCTACGTGAGCATAGAGCTGGATCCTTCTGTCTAATTCACAATATGCAGGACTTTTTTTTTTTATCAACTTCATACAGGAAACCCCTAAGAGATGGATACGGACCAAATGGGAAATGAAGCGGTGTTAAGTCTGCCCTAACATACCATACCTCTCTGACTATTGTTGCTGTCTTACCAGAGCAATGATAAAAACCACCTTTCCAGACTGTTGTTTCTCCCACATCTCACAGATCCACATTTATTGCCTTGTGCTCTTTGCCTTACGTTGCGACAGTTATGGATACACAGAGTTAGGGCAATGTCAATTCTTCTCCAGGTAACAACCTTGTTTTAAAATCTCCTTCACTATAGCCTCTGCGTTCCACATGTAGGAATGGATTGTGCAGTTGGTCCATGTGCAGAGCTCTCACTGGCATTACAGGGACTATCATACATAGTTCCTGCACAGGATCAGTTTGCTAATCCTGAGGAAAATGAGAAGCAGTCTGTATCTGTGTGATTTTTCTTGCTGCTGGATAACAGCCAAAATAGAAATCTTACTACTGCTACTGTTTTCTTTGATCAATTCAATACTATTTCAGGATAGAAGAAGCTACCATAAGCAAGTTTTTGCTTCTGATGTGAGGAAGCCTTCTTTCTCACAGATGTGGCTGGCTAGTTTACCTAATGCATGCCTTTAAATATAGAAGTGGTACAAATCGTGAAGACAATTTATGAAGAAATCTCATGAATCAGCAGAAATGCTTTAAGCATACCATTGATATCCAAGTTCTCATAGTATTGCTCCTGACTGAAAACAGCAGAGTTGTTAATAAAAACATCAGTCTTAATGGAGAATGAATAGTTCTTGGTATAAATATAGCATATGGCATGTGTTCAGCAGTTTCAGGAAGTAAGTCAAGGGGACCACTCACACTATGAAAAGCTTGACCTTTCTCAGCTTCCACTTCTAGTCCTGACTCTAGAGATTTGTGAACTCCCCCACCTGCATTTGCAATATACTGCATCAGAGGTTTGTCCTCCTACTGTTCCAGGTCTTTTCTGTTTATCAGATTTTGGGGTTTTGCCCAGATTTCTCACCAATACCCTGCCCTTCTTACCTAGGTCAGTCTGTTACTCTGTTTCATATAATGAAGAAACACCTCGCAAGTCCGGAACTGACCCACTTGTAAGGAAGCTCTTGGTCCCTGTCTTTTATACCCACATGCCCTTCTGCTGACACTCAGCTCTTCACTCTCTCCTCATGGCTAAGGCAATAAGGAAAGTGCTGATAAAAGGATTAGCTGATGAAAAAAATCCCAGCCAGCAGTTTGCAAGCATACAGTATTCATGCATACCACCATGAAGGCTGGGTCCCTGGAGAGGGATATATCTCACCTAGATATTGCTATCTCAAAGTGGACCAATTAGCCCAGGTTTGTCATCCTGGCTTCTTCTGTGTCAATGGAGAGAGAAACAAAAGTCATCTGAGAGAGGAAAATCTGTCCACCTATCTTAGATGCCTTTCTTAGGAGGGTATCTCATACACCTCCCTTCATGGACACTGGATGCCTGGTGGTAAGATAGCTAAAATTAGTCACTGCAAGGTTAAAAATGGAACAAGTGGAAACTTGCACACTTCCAAGAGGAATAAGAATAAGCATCCCAGGATGTGTTAAGGATAGTTCTTCCATTAGTGTCAGTGATTGCATCCCTAGATCTAAACCTTCAGAGCTGGGCAGCAGAGGAAATAAACAACACACAGTTCATTGGAACTGCATGGGGTGGGTGTACACACATTAAAAGAAACTGAAAAAACATATGGTCCATGGGAGCCAGGAAAGCCATCTGCAGAGGAAGTGTACAAGAAAGCATGCGAAGCAGTAAGCGGCAAACGCTCCCGAAGAGCCGCGCGTGTCTCACACAGCAGCACATGTGACACAAACCACATGAAAGAGTCCCGGCGCTCTCTGCCATCAAAACTGCCAAAACAAGCAGACACAGGGCAAGCGGGAGCAACAGTACGGTCACAAGCACACACTGCAGATACCCTGAAGAAGGGGAACGTCTGAACTGCAACAAGCAGTCAGAAAATCACAGTGGAGCTTTGAACACCAGAAGTGATTTTTGCTACTCAAAGCCTGGGTCATAGGGTCTATTTGCTGATGCCTGAACTACATTGCAAGATCTTTGTGTTTGGTTCATGGCTGGGAGTTCCAAGCAGAGCTTAACAAATCTAATGTGGTAATAATGGCCTTTCTTGAGACAGGAGCCTTGCAACACCAAACCAGAAATAATGTTAGAAGCCATGTTTTCATGCTAGCTCAGCACATCTAATAGTTCTATTTGAAAACACACAAAAAAGTCGATCACATTTTTGAAAGCCTGGGAAAAAAAGCAACAATGTTTTTTGCTTTGGGGTTTTTTTTTGGTTGTTTTGTTTGGTTTTTTTTTCTTTTGTGGGGGTGGGAGGGGTGTCAGTTCTTACACTGGATGCTCTTTCATCTGATCCTGCTTATCCACCAGTATTGCTGCTGTTGTTGTCCCGGTGCTACCATGGAAGTAGAATTTGGTATCAAGGTGAGGTTTTAATTGCTACAGCTTTAACAGGACCTTCTGAAATGAAATAGTAAAACTAGTTGGCCTTTAGAAGATACAGAACCTTCCTCTGCAAAGTCTTCAAGAACTTTAGGATTTGATATTAAAATCCCTGTGTGGCTTGACAGTAAGATGATCTGCCAGAATACTCCAGTTAAGTTCAATCAGGAATAAATGTCAGATTTATTGTGTAGTTAAATAGAGAGAGTGTAGTTATAAAATACCAACACTAGGGAAGAAATCTTATTTGCCACAGCCTCTACTGCTATTTTTGCACATAACTGATTCCTGTATACTTCCTTTCCTGATTCTACACGCTCTCATGGAAGAACAGAATTAGTTCACAGTAGTACTCCTGGAAAGTCTCTGCCAAGATCCCACACAATTAGTTGAGAACATGTCCTTAGCCTGTCATTATGAGAAGTTCCTTGTAATTCATTCTGCTCATATTTTATTAAGAGGAAAATTCAGTGTTTAATAACTCCTCATCTGAACCTGGCTTTGTTTTGTGACATGATACAGGATAGGAAATTATACATTTACAAGTAATAAAAGAAATTCTGAAGACAACTGAGCCCTTGCTTTTGTGCTTATTTTACTAAGATATGTCACAAAGCTAAAAGGCAGGTGTAATTCTTGCTTTTCCTCAAAGCTTAGTTTGTGAGACAAGTTTTCTCATTAAGTAAGGCTTAAAAGAAATATTACACCAGTCTGCTCAGTGGCATTTCTCTGTCTGTGCTGCCTGCTCTTTCAGTCATTGCACAGGTAGGGACCAGTGCACCTGATGCTCAAAGCGAATGAGGTCTTCAAGCATAGTTTATGAGTTATAGTCAGGCTGCAAAGATAAGTAACATTTAAAACTAAATGCAGAGCTTTAAATGTAGCAGAATGTAGGGTTTAGAACTCTCCAAAATCTACTTTTCTCTTTCTGAAATCAAAGAAATGACATAATGTTTACTCTGTTAGCTGCCTAGCTGAATAAATGCTGAGGTACCTGTTTCTATCCGTTACGCAGATAGGTACTCCTAAGTACATACAAAAATGTTAACTACAGACCTCTGCAGCTACTGAGTAAAATTTCAGTAAGATTTTAGTTAGAAGAAATATCTGCTCTTTCAGTTAGCACAATACCACTTCAAAATTACCCAAACCTGAACACATACCGAAACAAAACAAACAAAAAACCCCAACCAAACAAAAATCATTAAATCACCACAGTTCTCAGGTTCTCCAAAGCGTGCATGTCTGTGGTCAGTGGGGTAAGTATTAACACCTGAGCGAAGCAGGAAAGCAAAAATGGTCTTGTGTATTATAGATTGTGTACACAGGAGAAGACTACATTCTGTAGACTGTAGCTAAGTTTAGACCATTTAACAACCTAACCTGAACCCCACTATGTTTTTCTAATGAAGCGCTATTATGAATTTTATTTAGATGTTCCAGATTCTCCTCATGCAACATCACCTGTCAGGGAGCCAAGCAGAACAAGATGGCCAAAAGGAAAGCATCATTCTACAAAGAGCTACTTCATCATCTCATGAATTGTGAGGGGATTAATGACTGAACAGGATAGTAAGCAACTGGTGAGAGTACAGCAAAGGGGAAGTTTACACTGCTGAGAAACCTGACAGAGTGATTCAAGTTCCTGATTCATGAGATGTTCTCTAGTATCATTACCCATAAGTGGAGCAAAATTGAGGCCAGTATAAACAGGATGTTGAACTAGGATTAAGCTCCACAGAACCACCATAGATGTGTTTTTGCAACACTCCTTCCTCTTTTCCATCCATGGTAGCCAGAAGCTGGACCCGCATTTTCAGCAGGCTTTACAAGTTCTCTGGACTAAAAAGTGTCACAACCCATGCAGAACATATTTCCTTGGCCAGTGATAACTTTTAGAGTTGTTGGCTGTTTCTGAAAACACTGTAAGCATTACAGTGCTAGCTGAAGAAGCAGCATACTGGTGTGCATGTATTTTTACAAAGTATCTTGTTTTCCTTTCCTTTTCCACAGCTGATGACAGAACTTAGTTTGCATCTTTAATAGCAGTATCCCACGCGTGCAGTAGACTATCTGCATGCATGCTTACATTTATTTGTTCCCAAAAGAAATCTTTCCTGGCTTGCACCTAGGATGCGGTGACTGTTCTCTCACCCAGTATAAGGTTGTTGATCCCTTCACAATGACCTAAATAATGCCACTTTGTCCTTGTTGGCATACCGATCAGGGCCACGTCCCCAGATCTGTTTGTCTCCCCAGTCAGTTCCTCCATCTCTTCCCTAGACTTTGTGCAGAATATGTCCACATCCTCCATCAAAGCCTTAGCTTTGATGTCCAGGAACCACAACAGAGCTGATCCGGCATTCTTCTCCCCCTTCATGTTTACATATTTAACTTGATGCCCTTACAATGCTGTGGAAACACTGAGCTTCCATCACAGCCCACAGAGGAACACCTTGTAGAGCTGCAGGATCTGTTTCTTTGTGGTAGGTGCACTTATGCCTATATGGGTCATTTCCAGAGACACAGCTTCGGGACAGGTACAGGGAAGGCTACGTGAAATTCAGATGGATTTTAGAGCACCACAGATGGGCTGGACATCTTCAGGCATGGATGAGAGTCAAACTGCGGTCAAGGATTTCTGCCCCAAATTCAGAGTTTTCCCGTTTTGCAGCAGCTGACCTAAAGAAATGTCTCTTTACTCAATGTTATATTAAAACATTAGTCCTAAGTGGTTAGAACAGTATCTATTATATTTGCAGCAATATCTTGCATGCTACTTTGAAAGATTAAAAATATACAAAATCTGAGTAAAACCTCTGAAAGCAAATTATCTGTGCAACACTAAGATTCTGCAGTGGAACAATAACCATTTTCATTGTCGAGAGTCCCCTCTCATGAAACAAACAAGGAATCTCCTTTTAGCTCTTGCCATTGGCAATGAAAAAATAGCATTTTTCAAATAAATATGCACAAAATGGCCACACTGTGGTCTGACCCAAAATCTGAGGCAGATTTAAATCTACATTTTTGAAAGACTTCCAGCTACATCTGAATTGATACTCCTAAAATATCCAGTTTGGAATAAAAAACCCAAAACAAACCAGTCACAGTTTCAAAGAAAGTGCTGTGCATATGATTTAGTTCTAGAATAAAACACATTTTTTAAAACAGCAATCATTGATGTTGGCCTAGTAGAGAAGAAATATAGTCAAGATAGCATTCATTATGACTTTTCATATTTGACTAATAAATCATATTTCTGCAATTACTTCTTTTGCATGCAGCTACTACAAACTTATACAGGATTATTGAGCTTCAGACACTGTACAAAAGCTTGAAGATGACCAATACATTAGACATCCTATTAACCATCAAATGCTCAATGCCTTATGTGTTTGCATAGAATGTACTTCCAGGAAATCAGCCATAAATCCTTCTCCCAGTGTCATCAGGTCAAAGTGTCTGAATTTAGTGGACTGAAATCTCAGTTGGGAAACTTAAGCAAAGTTTAACTAACCTTTCACATTAGAAAATACATTATTCTTTTTATTATTATTTGGGAAATATTAAACATATATTTAGATCTCATATATGAGGCTAAAACATATCCATAAAGCTACTTAGCGTTTGTGGAGCTAAGAAACAAAGGCAAAAGAGAGGAAATGGGAGAGGGAATCTGAGACATATAAGAGAGGAAAATGACAAAAAGAAGGAACAGAGAAAGACAAAAGAGGGAGAAAGACAGAAACAAAGACCATACTACTTCTGCAAAAGAGTGAAGTACTTCAGAAAGGGAAAGAGGGAGGCATTATTTACAACCAAGATATTTTCATAGATAAGGAAAAAATAAATGAGTCACAGTGACACAACATGATGGAATTTAATCCAGTTGTTTGTGTCCTATGGCAACCCCAGATAAGCAATATCAGAAAAATGAATTAGGAAATCCAGATGGTGATAAATATTATACTCATCAATAAAGAACAGATGCCAAAAATACTTCTGACATATAAATATTATTTTACTGTGTTTCTATCCTTTGGCTATTACACTTTAAAGGCTTGACAAGATACTTTTGATCTCTTTTTTATGTTACTTCACATACTATTCTTACTTTTTTGTGTACTTGACTGTATTACTCCCATCCTGCAGATTAAGTAACATGTAGGTACATCCTTTATTTTATGACAAATGCTCAAATCTAGTGACTTTAAATGGTACACAAGAGCAATTTTCAACAAACACTATCTTTTTGTAAAGTGGTAATAGCACAGTAATTGTGTAGCACCATTCTGGAATCCAAACACTTTAATGGACATTCTGGTCATTTTTTGATCTCTTTGGAGCCCTCCAAACATCTGTTGGGAAAAGACAATTTTCCTCAACATTATGTGATAAACTAAGGAAATATCTTCTGTTGTGAAAGCTAAAAAGTACAAACTACATTGAAAAAACAATGCCTCTCAGTCAAAATCAGAATTTATAGTTTTATAAAATTATACTTAAAGAGGATTTTAGTAAGAAAATAAAAAACAGCTCTGACCAAATTCAAAATAACCATGTTTTACATTACGGAAAGGAAGAAAAGTATCAGTTACTTTATCAGCTACTGGAAAAGTATACACTAAGCTAAGCTAATACCTCTTCACATTTGCTTCAGAAATAGCATTGGAAATTTTCTTCCCTGCAATGTTATTGAAGTACTTGTATTTATTATTCTGTTAGCAATAAATTTAAAGGATAATTAGCAATTATTAAAAAACTCCGAAAATGCATATGCAAAAATACCCCGCAAATTAAGACTAAAGAGCCAACCTAAGCTCTGGTGTTTCCTAACATTTCTAAGGTATTCAACTTCATAACTCTAGAAGTGTTGACATATGGACAAGAGGGAGTTATGCATAAAAATCAGTACATTAGTAGCTAATGTGTGGATGCATTGTGTTCTTCCAGGCATGAAAACAAACCACTTTCAGAATGCCCTCATTTATCCATCATGTAAATCTTTATCATAAGCCTTATTTTAAGGGGCAAGTAGGCATGAAGACGTGCTCCATTTCAGCACCAAATGTAAAAATTCAGTGTAAGGAAAAATAGCTGCCTGTGCCACCCATGCATCTAGAGAAGAGGAAGAGTGCTGCGGTTCCTAAATTAACAGCTCCTATAAGAGACAGAGGTGTGCCTGGTAGTTATGGCAAAATATTCCCGTGGAAAGCTAAAAGACTTTCAGTGGAAGCTCCCAAAGCTAGCACATTGTACCAGTTAAAATGAAACAGGACACCTCACTGCTTACAGTGGTGATGTTCTGGCATTCTTATTGAAAGACTGGTAAAATAATAAATCACAAACTGAGAAATTACATCTGCATCAGAAACACTTGTTTAAATAATAAACCAGAAATAAGTGCAAGCTTGTTGTCTCTTCCTTACTGGGAATTTTCTAAAAGGAAGCACCTACCTCTGAAATATGTACGTAAGTCTGGGAATTCTCTAGTGACAGCACACAGTGCATTACCATCTTTCCTCAGACATCTGCGTGTAACTCTTTCTGCCTTGAAATTCTGCATAGCTACCACATAGCTAAGTATAACAGTTGAGGCATGCAGCATGGGGAGGTACTGCAGAGGTGGCAGTTAGTTCAGACCCTGCTACAGAGCATGCCATATGCTAGTATTTACCAACTCCTGGACTTGGCAGACAAACCATCAAGAAATGAGTTGAAGGGGAAGTGCTTGATTAAACAGAGAGCTCTCTATGGTATCTGAAGATGTAAGAGCTTTTCAGATGTCTTCCAGCAAACTGATCCAGCATTTAGGCTTCTGCATAAAAACAAGTTGAACTAAAGCATATTCTAAAGAATGGACACTTCTGCTGTTGCATGAATCCATACCGTTCTGCTGAGGTCAGCTAAAGGATGCTGATACTCATAGAGGAGACTTTTGTTAGATTCAGTCTGATGGATCTGCCACATTCATATTTTCTCCATATGGAAACAACTGTTGTCTAAAAGCAATCTCCTTGGTGAAGGCCAGGGTATATAAACAGCTTTATAGGAGGAAATGCAAAGTATTTTCTAGGGAAAAAATTGGTAACATGACAATGAATCGCTGTAATTTCCTACCTTTCCCAGCTGGATAGTTTGTATTTGGAAGCTTTTCCTTGACACTGGTGAGCTATCTAACTGCTTTTAGAACCATATACTCCTTTTAAAGCGGGGTATATTTATCTCCCAGTTTTAATGCTATAATACTGACCACCTGGATGTAACAAACTCTGTATACAGTTTGTGTGACACATCCTGCAGTACTTGCAAAGGAGCAACTGCTTGCTTTAAAGCGCATGCTTCAAAGCCTTCACCAAAACTACCCCTAGTTTTACCTACAAAGTTTTACTTTCAAATTCCTGCCTTTGCCAGCAAGAAACTTCACTCGCCTAAGTACAGAAGATAGTATTTAATTCATATGTGCAATAGCAGCAGGATGTGTGGACAGGATTCTGTACACACAGAAATCAAAGTGCAAAATTATCAGTGCATATTTATCCATTGCCTTTCAAACCCTGTTCTAAGGATGTAAGCAATCAAAATGAGGGGAAAATGATTTCCTAAGCTTAAACGTAACATAAAACATGCAACTCCACTCTCAGAACAGTACTGGGGATCAAGGAGATAACAGGCAAACATATGAAATCTGGCAGAGGTTTGAAGGTTGAAATACATAGCTGAGCATTTGCATTTTGCATAATAGCTTCATAAGACAGGTTCTGAGTGCTACAGTGTTGACAAGCCTTTCAACTGCAGCAATTCAATGCTGATGTCACTTTTAGGCAGGTATAACAGAGCAGATGCACCAGAAGCATATAAGAGACTTATACACACACTGTAGTACTTCTTTGCTGAATTTAGATGTCTATCTGGAATATTTGGCAGCAAAGAAAGTATCAATTAGAGCCAGGTCACTGTAGCATGAGTGAAGTTGGCTCTGGCCAAAAGGGAACTGTTCCAACTTCTTTTTAATTGCTTCTGACATGTCATGAAGGAAATAAAAATAAAATAAATAAAAAATAAAATAAAAAAAAATATATAACCAACAGAGAAAAGCATGCTGGGGAAAAAAAAAAAAAATAAATAATAACCCCCCCCCCACGAAAACAGTTGATTCTGTTTATATTTCAGATACACCAGGGAGAAAGGGAGGGATGAATTCTGACCTGTTGTTTACTACCAAGAAATACAAAAATTTCAAGAAAATCAGCCTCTTCAGTATCCATCTTTTCTTGTTCCTTACACTCCAAAGCTGCACAAAAGCCTGAGGTCTGCATAAATGTCCTGGGTTTTGAGATGTTGTGGATAGGCCCTGAAGTTGGTGACTTATGACAATTAGTGTCCACCAAGGGGACATGGGTGACAGTATTAAAAGCTCAACAAACAAACACAAAAAAAAGCATAACACAAAAGAATTGTAGGTAATTTTAGAAATCAAGACATTAGTCTTGATTAGTCTGTTAGTTTTAAATGACATGGGACTACTTTTAACCATTACACTTGTAGCAGCTGCATGGCTCTCAGGAATTTTAAGTGGTCAGAAAACATGCTTGTTGCTCAGACAGGAGTGTATTTCATACTTTAGTATGGCACTTGTTTGCTTACCTGTTCTGACTTTTAAATGAAATATACAGAGTCACAGACTTTGATGCACAAACATTTAAATCATCGCTTCTGACAAGCTTGGTCCAACTTCATATCTCCCACAGCATCTATATCAATCAAGTCACTGCCTCTCCACACCACAGTGGGAAGATATACAGGGAGGGATTCACTTCATCTAAAAGCTAGGTGTCTAGCCCTTAGTTTTCCATGTTATCTCTACAACCACTGGAAAGGACCACTCAGAAAAGTAATCCTTCCAGCTGTCTTAGGCACTGTTTTTCAAAGAGGTGAGTAACTTGCTGGAAGTGTCCATCTCTCTCTACTGTGTAAAAAAGATGCCCATGAAACCATATTATACTAAGTGCCTAACTCTCAGTTGCCTAAAGCTAGATGTGATGAATCCCACTTAGAATGCAATACTGACAATTTCCTAACACACCAGCAGACTACCTGCTATTTTTTTTTTTAATTTGAAGCTTTTCTCCAGAATCCAAACTATTTCCTCTCTGCAGTCATGAGCAGATGGATAGATTGCCTAGCAAATGTATTTTTAAAGAGACTGTCCCAGATGGAGTGATGGTATCAGTGGTCTCTATGCACTAAACTTGTAATATCAAAGTCAGATCTCCATCTGACTAAAACCACCAGGATTGTGTGTCCAATAAAGGATCTTCAAACTTCCTTTTTAGATGATGTTTTCATGTTTCCAAATAGCTACCAGAAAGAACTTGTCTGACCTCAATCTGATCTTTCATATTACTGTACTGAGATTCTTTATTAAGAGTGGGGGTTTTTGTGCTAGTAATGCTGCCCCTTTAGAAACTCCTGATATAGAAAGGAACTTATTAGCTTGGTAACATCCACTGGGGAAAATGATGTTTGTGTCTCAGCTCTTCCCCAAAAGGAGCTGTTTAACGAACAACCACAAATGTCTGCGCATTAACATCCATCACATCTTTAACCTTTATGAGGCTGCAAATAATTGTTGTCCTCCAAGCATGGATAATTCTGCACAGAATGCCTGTTATTATTCAGACGACTTCTTCTTTTGTTGTTTTCTGCCTTATACTACAGCGGGAAATCTCATCTCTCTAAAAACTCCAAGAGAAGAAAAAGGAGAGCAAATGTCACATATTTGCTATATCAACTCATAAAACCACAACACAGACAAGAAATGGGTTTAAGCCAAAAAGGCTGGAGCCACATCCCAATCTGAGCCCTCCCACAGAATGAGCAGACTGAGATCCTCTGTTCTGGTCTGAACTCAATTCTGCTGTAGATGGAAATCATTTATACTTATTAAGAAAAGACTTGCCAGAAAAACACAACAATGCCACTGAGTTCGAATTCACTATCTCTTGTCTCTCCAAGTCCATAATGTGTCTAAGAACATGCAAAGCTGACTGTACTCCTTGCAAGTAAATCTCCAGGGTAGAAGGCAGGAACAGGCAGACCTCCCTGTAGTATTCCTTAGCTATCCATCAGATTGACGAATCAACTCAATGACACCACCCTATGCATTGCTTCTGCCCTGAACTTTGCCATCTTGACATTGTGCTGCACCTGGTTCTCAAACTGGAGCTTTGGCTGCTGATGGTGTGACAGTGCTGATGCCACAGACTCCAAGGGCTCCTTCTCTAGCCAGTCATTGGCTACAGTTGTATTTTACTCCTCTTAGACTTTGAAACTGGGGGGAAAAGGATTTGTATTGGCATGTTCAGCCTCCTATTCAACACAATTGCAACAACTCCAGGCAGTTCAGAATTACATCACTTCCCAGCACACTGTCAATTTAAATGAAGGCTTGTGCAGCCATCTTTAGAGAGATCAATGACTAGTCTCATTTCAATCATTTGGTGATAACAGATTTACCCCAAGGGAAAATATATTATTCATACCATATTCATATTATTCATACCATAATAGCCATTAAATGTCTTCCTTTATTAAAATTTGCTTGTGCTTATTCAGAGGTTCCATATGTGAGATCCACAAAGACTGTCCTGGATAGAAGCCAATATTCTAGAAGTCACCTGAGTTAAAAGGTTTGTGTTTCTCCTGATGCTTTTTCTCTTCTGGCATCAACTGATTGCCTTAGGACAACAGAAAGAGCTGGCTCAGGATGTTCTGGGAGCCCAGAACATACCCTGGAGAATCTCATGCATCAAGTAAAATTCTCACTCTGACAGGCAGGTACTTTCCCATGGCATCAAGGAATTAGTAATGCCAAGGTCTGTGATACAGCAAACATCAGAGCTACCAGAATCCAACTCTTTGGCTCAAAACAGGCAAAAGTCAATGAGAACAAATGCAGAGGAATTTTTCTTCAGTAACTATTTACTCACATGCTAAAAACCTTGTTCGTTCTACCATTCTCTAGGTTGTCACTCTCTTACTTTTTAGATTCTTTGTACAGCTTTTTCATAGTTTTTAGTTTGTGGGTGGGAGTATTTAATTAATGTAGATCCAGACCACTGGATCTGATTGGATCCCCTAAAACATCTATCATCGCTATAAGAAATATTCACATAAAATGAAGATTAAACTAAGAGGCTCCAGCATTATCCAATATCAAATTTTAAATTAGCTTAATCTTTTAAAAACTGAAGAATCACAATGCACTGGTTGGTCCCCCCATTACTACTTCAGGGAACACAAAATGCATCTCCTGCCTTAATTATGTTACCAACTCAGGAAAGACTGAATAGTCACATCACTCACCCTCCACATTAGGGCTCAAAATGAAATCCATATGCAAGACTGTAGTATTGGTTGTGTATGTCTTACTCTCAACCGACTCAGCTGGAGCCTAAGTGGCAATTGCAGGAACCTAGATCCACTACTAGGGAAAGAGTATCTTGGCTAATTTATTTAAATGAACATCTTCTGATTAAAATAATGATGAAAATATTGACTCACCTGATGCTATAGCCTGATTTAATGGAGCAAATGGTGACAAATAAAAAACAAAAACAAAAAAACAAGAAACAAACATCTGTACTTAGTTTTTCTATACACCTATGAAAACAATTATAACATCTAAAATGGTTACTCCAGTCATATAAGTCAGTCTAGGGTTCCTATATCTTCTCTGTTGAAATCATGTAGCTTTCTGGTAATAATATACTACATGACAGACACTGGGATATTTCCAGTCATCCTTCTGCTTTAGACATGGGATATATGTGGGGAACCAGCATATGGTGCTGGGCACTGGTGCGGGCAGATGTTGTTCACTGATAGCTTTTCCAGAAATATGGGGCCTTACAAAAGATTGGGTTGACTGAAGCACAAGTAGAAGTTTTACTGAGCCAGGAAAGAGTTGGGATTTCTTGGGATTCCTGTGGGAATTATTCATGAGTGTCTTGATGTTGAACATCCTTAGGGAAATCTGTAACCTCAACTCCTGTTTTATGATAGTGCAACTATTCACATATTGGAAGTGTAAGCTGACACAAAGGCTGAGGTTGAACTGCAAATGCCAAAGCAGTATGTGGAAATATTTACATGCCCATTTAATATTTATTTAAATAATAATTAAAAAAAAAAAAAAAAAGGGAAGAAAGACAAAAAGACACTACCAAGCCAAACCTTTTAACATAAAAGCAAGCAGCTACTGTGGCAATTGGATTGAAACAAAACATGGAATTGGCTTGTTCGTTTTTTATCTTCTGCCCTCCAGTGTCTTAGCACTGCAAAGGCTGGAAATCAAATGAAGGTCTGATGGGAAGATAATCAACCAACTGGCTATGGTTTTGCCCTGCCATATTGGGAATCAAACCTAGTTTGTACAGATGGAGCTCCAACAATCAGTCTGCTGCTACATTTTGCTTTTCTAAGGACTCTGAATCATCCCATTCTTTTGTGTACTCCTCCCACATGCAAGGTCTCATGTGAGGCAGCCCATCTTTCCTAGCAAGAAAGGCTGCACACAAAGACTCCCTCGTGAGCATGTGTAATACTGCTGCTGAATTGGCTAAGGATGTAACGCAGAGCACCAAGAGACCAAGCACAAAGCCAGCCTGGGAGCAAAAAGCAAAGCCTTGAACTGCAGTTCCACCAAGCCCTGTGCGGTAGCATGGGACTAGGTCAGCTGTATATCAGATTACTGCCGTGCTCTACAGATGATGGAATACTAAACAGGCAAACAGCCTTATTTTCTTGTATTATGTTTTTCTGTCCTTCGGAGGGCAAAAAAAAATATCTAGTTTAGCTCAAAATATATTTGTTTTCCAATAGCATTTATTATGACGCTTTCTGTGATTCTTCACTTGTTCAGAATTATTCTGGATCACTTTTAGAAAATGTTTCTGAACTTATATCTAAGCTGGGTAGTGAGGAAGATCTACAGATAGGTTTGTTCAATTTTCTGTAAGTAATTTTGAGCATCTCAACCAATTATGATAAAATAACTGTGTTGATACTTACAATTTGCATTTCTTCTAAGATGGCACAAGCCATCTATAAAGAATCTTTAAATCATTAAGGAATAGATTTATTAAGCTGTGAGAGGCAGACAAGTTGGTATGGAAGATGGCAGGACTGCCAAACAACGCACAGTAACAGCATTTTCCATGACACAGTAGTATTGAAAAATAATGCATTCTACCGAGGCTTGGCACTTCATGCGGGGATTATGCTCAGAAGTTAGACATGGTGAACTGTGGAAAAAAACCACCAGAATTGTTACTCTGTCCTTATTAAGTGCAGAATAACAGCTTTAAGGACTTGCCAAATAATTGAGATCATGCTTTTGTTTCAAATCAGAAGAAAAACGGGTTTAGCACCAAGGGAAAAATATGTATTAGCCCTACAAGAAGCACTGTTATAAGGCAGTGCCAATGGATGGGGCAGCATCCACTGGATTCCTACTCTACTTTGGATTCATACCTGTGGTCTCCAGCATTGCTAACTGAATCACTCATCTGGAACTGAAAGTCATTAATGATTTTCAGAAGGCAAAGTTAAGTCATTTTTAGAATGTTTACATTAAATTATACTATATTCAAAGGTGAAGTGACGCTTACGCATTTTCAGTCCCAGGCATATAAAAAAAACTATGAATTTTCACGTTTTATAAACTTAGGAAGCTTAAAAGTAACAACAGAGTAGATAAGACTTTGCATTATGCTGACAAGTAAACACAACAATCCAGTTAGTGTGGATCTTTAACAGAAAACATTTTCCCATGTCCCTTTAAAAGATAGTTCAATGGGAAAAGTAGGTGGTTCTGCAACATTTAAGTAAATCAGAAAAGTTTCTTATGGAAAACAATTCTAAAATTATTTGCTAATAAAAGTTTGTGGGAAACTGAGGTGGGAGGATTTTTGGCAGGCATAAGGATCTTTAGGCATTTAGGGAAGGTTCTTTTTGTCATCAGACTTGTTTAAAACCTCCTGTTTTAGGAAAGCTTAGTTTTGTTGTGTTCCTTTGGTTTTCCAAAGGCTTGTCTCTTCTCAAAGGAGTACCAAACGTGAGGGATATCTGTCGAGTTTTAGGGAATTCAATGTCTGATTTTTATATATATAATGGAATATCCTAAAGAGGAGAAAATGAATGATCTCAGCATTATGGTGATACGTTGAAGAATGATCTTGTGCCATGCTAATGGAAGAAGTCAGAGAACTAATAAGTCATTTCCATCTGTCATTTCTATGACTCTTGCATTTTCAACGTGATGTAGTTCAGATGTTGCTGTCATACAGAGAGAATGTAATCCAGAAATAAGTTAATTATCTCTCTGGGGAGAAAGGATTCATGAGTATATACTGAAGACTTATATTAATCCATTCTGGAAGGCCTTTTATACAACACAAAAAGAAAAACATTTTTGCCTCCAGGATATTAAAAAAAATGTTAAATTATATATATCAGAATGGAATATTATTAATTAAACTTTCACAGATTTCTTTTACTTCTTAGAGCTGCAGAGATTTTGCAACGAATTCATCATTTCACAATAATCCTCTCTATACCAAAGTAGCCAGATAATCTTCGGCATAATGCAACAGCTGAAGCACGCAGTCATTTCATTTCTAGATGAGGAATACGAAAATTCCATTTTGTCCTGCTTTGAGTGAGAACAGAACTAATTCTGTTCAGTGATTTTACTTTTCAGCTCAGTTCTTCTAACTGCACTGTCTGAAGTCAGCAGCCTGTTTTCACAGACAGTGTCTGTCTGCTGCCAGCAGTGATAACAGCCCATGGTTAGAGTTACTACCAAGGATTGGTATGTAGACTGAGGCCACTGCTAGACCTTGTGTACCACATTGAGGGTGCAGAAAAATGAAAGGCTGTACCTGCAGGGAGGAGTGGACAGGGCAGGTGGCCCCAAACTGACCAACAAGGTATTACATCCCATATACATCATATTCAGGATAAAGCTGAGGCATCTGGAGGTGCTCTCAGGCTCCTCTCCCCTCTTGGACTGCTTTGCCAGCTTTGCCAGCTTTGCTCAGGTCCTCTTTCGGTTCCTTCCTCGGAGCATCCAAGGAGGACTCTGCCCATTCTGCCCTCGATCCCAATCGGTGTGTTCCTGAACCCGGTACCAGAATCCAGCTCCTGAACACAGCTCCCATCTGCTGCGGGGCCCAGTCTGGGGACTGCCCTGGTGCCTGCTCCACAGCACCAGTGGTGACGGTGATGTAATGACCATCAGGGGGGTTGGGTTCGATGCTGGTTTTGTATGTATTTGTACATATTCTATTTATTACTATTATTCTCATTAAAGCTGTTGTAGTTTCCTTTTCTAATCGCTCTCTCCCTTATTCCCTTTCTCTTCCCCCTGGTGGAGGGAGGGGGATTAACAGACCATCTTCTATAGGTCTAAAGGGGCTGCCCTGACCCTAAATCATGACAGATTTTATATATATCAACGTATATACATTTAGCCTTAACAAGCCAAAGGGCCCGATAGTGAAAGCAAATTAAAATAAATTCCATCTAAACTGCTGTTGGGACAACACTTCTTCTGAGCCTCACTCAACACATCTAAAAGCATTTAGGTTTTTAAAGTCTCACTGAGAAACAGCAGTAACAAACTATAAATTTCCTCAGTCCACTCAAAGTGACAATAGACAGAGAGAAAGGAATGGACATTTCAGAACTTGAACTTTTGCACTGGTGTCTGACTGATCATTAACAGCTTTGGCACTTATTTAAAAGTAAGCAGACACATACCATAGACTGGGAAACAGAAAAAAAATATCCTGAGTGAGTAAACTAACCTGAAGGGTACCACAAAAGCAGAGGAAGAAAAACATGATAAGCAACATTTCAAAGCAGTGTGCTAGATTATTTAAACATTCAGACAGTGTTTGGGGTGGACACTTATAAAGATTTGCAAGGCATCTGCCCTAGCTACATGTGGCTACAATGCATAAATGAAAGGCAAATGAAAAAATGAATTCTATGACACACTACTGTCATTAGCATCACTTCATGTCTCTCTACCACCTCAGTGACTAAATTACCTGCCATGTGCAAATGTTTTCTCCCAGCCCCTCTTCCTAAGAGTGTGTGTCTGACTTTGTGAAAATGCAGAGAAGTCTGCACAACCGATGAACAAGGGAAGGGAAGCTGTGCAGAAGAGAGAAAGGCCTGAAGCCAGAAGGACCTCGTTCCCTTTGGAAGTGCCTGGAAGATCCTGATGGCTCACTGGAGGTTTATGAAATGCTGTCTGTGGAAAGTTTCTTTGGTTTTGTTTTGAAATCAAGCTTTTGCTCTGACTTTGGTACCTGCGTAGAAAATTGGCATAGGATACACAGAATTACACAGAATTATCATAGAGGCTGGAATAGACCTTTGAGATCATCAAGTCCAGCCTAAGACCTG
>JAAGNO010006090.1:1332-39361 GCA_033439905.1 Ceryle rudis | reverse complement strand
GAGGGGGAGGGAAATAAAAAGGCAACACACAGTAACAGAGAAGAGTCAGGAAAGTCCCCATTTAGGTTTTTTGGCACTTTGAGACATCTGCCCCCTCCTCTCCCCGCAACAACTCAAAAAGATTTTGTTTGGATCCTGTCATTATGAACGGGACTGGTCTAATGCTGTCTGTCCTCCCTAGGATTAGAATTTTAAATGCTCTGTCCTATCTCAAAACAAACTTTGAGACAATAGTTAAGGAAGCCCATCCACGTAGCAACTAAAAACTATTTCTGCATCTTTGTCAGAATTTAGTAGCAACTGTACTTGCAGATACCAATGTGCCCTTAATCAGCGATCAAATAAAAGAAGATTTACAAGTCTGAACTTTCACATCTTGCATTTTGTTGCAGAGGAGGGACACTTTCAGTCACCTGGGATGCAAAATGCCAGGCCAGACTATTTTAACTGAAGGCAATTTGTCCCAGACAAGTTTTAGGGAGAAAATATCAGCACATTTATTACACTTCTTGTAGCCATTGTCAAGAGGACCTTCTACAACGCGAAGCAGAGGGCAAGAGGAAAAGCACAAGCATTTATCACTCCTCTTAAAATAGCATTTGAATGTCACCTTTAAAACCACACTCTTAAATCTCTTAAGTGCTCGGCTAGGATATTAACACTTGTATTTCTAAATCACTTGGAGGTAAATTCCTACAAGCCATCTTCTTATCTCTAATACATATTTCTTTCGATTTCTTTTTCTCTATTAAGCAGAAGCCATCAGTAATATTTATCACCTCTATCGATTTAATAAAGTACAGCATAAATAAGTTACAAAAACAAGGCGAGAAGGCACCTCCTTCCCCAAAACAAGCTTTTGGCATCAGACTGCTTCAGGGCAGTCCCCTCCGCCATGGTGAAGATTTAAGATTGCTTAAGGACTTCTGATGCTGCTGATGCACACTGCCATCAGGAGCTGGCAAAGCTGGTGTCTACAGACCGGAGAGCCTCCGTCTAACAGAACAGTCTCTTTGCTTGGAAATGCTAAAGATCACAGGTACCGTTACCTCCCAACCACAGAGGTCATCTCAGCAACATCAAACCTGAGGAAATCAGAGGATCCCCCCTGCCAGCTAAGCTATTTACAGACACAGATTTATCAACAAGTACGTTTTTTACTCATTTTGTTATATAAACCATGCCTACTGAAATAAGCGTTTCTGAAGACAAGTGGGAAGCGCTAATGAAACCCAGCAATAAAGTAACTGGCATCTACACAGAATTCTCTTTGCTCTCTGTTCTAGACAAGCCAACACAGCATCTCCAGAAACAAGGTCACACGCATCAAGCACGCATCTGAATGTTGCTGCTTCATTTACTGGTTTTCAGCTGATGGACTTCCAATAAAATCCAGGTCAGTCACTGGTAAGAGTCAACATCTACTCTCGCCAAACCTTCTTCTGCTTCCCCAAAGAAAAGTCACACCTCTGATGTGATACGTGGCTAACAGCACGTGTTGAAGATGGAAGGCAGCAGCAGCTACAGCCTGATCAAAACAAATTAACCACCATTTTAATAAGAAAACGGCCTATACTGGAATGACCTAATAAGCTCTCCACCTTCTACACTAGTGGGGTGGATGTCTTCTAGACAGTTAAGCTCAGTTGTAAGAGTCACAGTCTTACTTTAAGTTGCAATCATTGCTTGTAGTGAAAGAAGCAAAGAAATGTATTTTCTCTGCTTAAATCCTGGCTGGTCCAAAAAAAGAAAATAAATAATACAACCAAAAAGCCACCCAAACTCAAACAAAGGTAGGACCTGCATCAAGCAAGAATTCTGGCTAACATAGTCACCAAGTGCCACTCCTCACTTCCCCATGAAAGCAGACATACTAACAGCACGCCCAAACATGATAAAATCAGCTTAAAATCTTTTTATTAAATAGTTTTAAACTATGAGTTTGTGTATCATCATCTTCTGTACTATCCCATACAACAGAGATTCACAAAACAGTGACTTGTCTTCCAGGTAGAAAGGAGAGAATACCTGAACTCTTAGAAAGGTGGATTGCTGATCAGAAGGGTGAATGTACGTAGGAAGAGCTAGTGAACTTTCTATAGCTTTTCTGTTCCTCAACATGAAAGACTGTACCAACAAGACTGAGCTAAAGAGTCAATCACTGTATTTCCTGAAGGCTGCCTAGACAACCTCTCTCTGCTCAAAGCAATGGTATGCTCCCAACTACCAGGGTACAGTCAGTTGCTTAACATCCCTGTTGTCTCAACAAAGCTCAGGTTTACTCCAGTCTGCAACATTCCAGTCCTGAACAGATAGACCTCAAGCTTAAGTAGTAGTTAACCATTGCTCAACTTATATTTCAGAGCTACATGGGCTCAGTAGCCTTGGGCAGCTTCCCACTTTTACGAGGGGAACTTAACTGTCTGCTGCATATGTACAACCTCACCCAGGGCTCCAGACTAAAACCTGAACTTCATTAGTCTTGCTCCCAAAGCAGCAGACCCAGGGCAATCAAGACCAGGAGGCAGCAAGGGCAGCACACAGATAGACGTGCCCTCCACGATGCCATCTTCACTGCTGCTGTCCAGAAGAACTTTTTGTAAACAGGTTCCTCAATTCAGCTATCAATCCTTCCACAGAAGAAATTTAGAAGCATTTCTTGATGCCATGCAGCAAGTAAACTGGATAAACAGAAGAAAGCAGCTAATACTGACTGGTTCAAGCTTTGAAGTGAAACGTGTCACGCAGAGTTCCTATTTTTACAGCTATAAGTATCTCAAGACAAAACTCTTGAAGTACTCGACAGATACAAATAAAACAGTTACTCATACAATGGAACTATGTACCCACAAGGAAATGCAAACACTGCAAATATTATGGTATTTTGAATAACCAGGCTAAGAAGACCCCTCATGCTAAAAACCAAAGCCATGCCAAAGGTCATTTTGAGACCGGAACCTCTGGTCTCATTAGGCTACCAAATCTGCATTTAAACATTGTGTATTTAAACTACTTCTCCAAACTGCTACGATCTGGGGTAGCAATTTAAGCACTTGTGGCATGGAAGTAGATGACACAAATGACAGCAATTAAAGTCACATTCCTATTTTACGAACAAAGTTGGAGGAAAACATTCACCAGAAACTTCACAGGCAGATGTAACACTCTGACAACACGGGGAAAGCCATGCCAAGACTTTCAAATTGTGGCCGATGGCCGATGAGACTTCTGCCTTTCAGCTCAGAGGAGCAATGCTGCTGCCAGGACAGTTACGCAAGTGCCTGACTGCGTCTGTGGGAAGCATGCCTGGTCTCCCGAGTGTTTAATGCTTAGTTCTCATTGCTGTCACAGACAACTCTTCATGCGTGGTATGTTCTTCTTTGGCTAATCTATATGCAGGAGGAAGAGCAGATCTATGAAGCGATTGCAAAACATGATTTCTGACTGTAACTTCCAAAGAAAGTTGGTTATCTGCATACCTGAAGACTCCTTTTTTTCCCCCTTCATAGAGACTGATTTCCTAGTATACACTTCACACAGTACGGCTGTGTTAAAAATTAAGTCTGTATAGTTCGGATCAGATCAAAGGATGGCAGGAATCACATTCCCCTCAGCCCCAGGAAAGAGAGAAGAGACTCTCAAGGATGAAAAGAATGACCTCACACACTTCGGCAATATTCTGCCTTCAACGGGAAGTGTCAGTAAATACGGCATAAGCATTTCTGAAAAGTTTAACTTCACAACTGTCTTAGTAAGTTAGTTCTTTACAGAAACACATATGTACAGAAATTAATCATGGCAAATTAAGGCAGTTAAAAATTTCTTGTTAAGCTAAGAACTGTGGGAGTGAAAAACCTCCCGTGTCTTTCCTCAAAAGTCAGTTTTTGCTTAGGTGCAGTCAGCTATATGCCACAAATGCTATTCAGTAACATCTTTTGGGCAAGAAACTCATGAAATCTTAAGTCTCCCATACAATAGTTAAGCAGAAGCCAGACAGCATTTTATTTCCTTAATGCATGATGTACTTTGGCAAAGAACAGGCTTTGACAGAGGCAACTGAGGGCACAACAGCCTTCGAATATTTGGCAGCTTGTTGCTGTCAAGCAGCTGATGCAGGAATGACCAGCTAGAGTTCAGCCTGTGCCACACATTTGGAAACAATATCCTACGTCATTCAAGTTCACAGGAGCTCTGATACGAGACCGCAACCGCATCACGTAGGAGGACTCTGATGCAAACCTGCCAAGCCTCGTTGTTACATCACACGCTCCCACAGGGAATGACTCCTGCAGTCACCGTACCAGTTGGGCTGCAAACTCTTTTCCTAACATGGGGCATTGCTAATTATAAGTCAGCACCTACAACATTAAGTAAGGAGCCTGAGCGCTGTCTTTTCTTCCCAGTCCGGAAGAAAATGGGGAAAGTTTAAAGCCATTTATTACAAGTGTGTACTTGGAGGTTTTTAATGAGGTAACCAAAGGAATACAAAAATTAAATACATGGGGGTTTTTTTTTACATTTAAGTACACTACAAACACGAGGTGTAAGGGGAGGGGACAAGCCTAAGCCAGAAACACTTCAGTTTTAGAGTTACATAGCCTGGAACTTCAAGAGGCCTTTTTTGGTCATACGACCACCCTCGCTCCCAACATAAGTTTAAAATATGGATGTCAAGAGGAGGAATTTTATCTAAAAATAGTCCTAGATAAGTAAGAGAAACAATTGCAGTCACAAAAATATTTCAGGAACACTCTTTAAAATACTTGATAGCGGTGTAACCTTGCAAATAACTCTATAACGGGGAGCGGTAACACATTTAACATAACAGGAAGGTTGGACGTTACAAGCTGATACGATGATCTTAAAGGTGTTTTCCAATCTCAATGACTCTACGATACAATTTTTGGTGTCAGTGGGCCAGGAACCCTCACTCCCACCGGCCTCGCTCAGTGCCAGCTGCCGGCCCGATCCGCGGCTGTGTGGTGAACAAAAAGCCGAGGCAGCGCTGGGGGGGAGGTGGTGTCAGGGAGAAGACTTATATTGTTGCCATCAGTCACTAAGAAATCTCTCAGCAATTACATTCTCTTCTAAAGCTGACACTAAACCGGCCCAGGGATTCAAGAGGTGGGGCCAGCGGCGACCCGCTGAGGCGCTGAAAAAACACCCCGCGCAACTGATTACTCTTGTTAAGGGCCGTGCTTTTTGTGCACCTACTGCAGTTGTCACTGATTAACCAACTGATCTGGCAATTTCCTACATTCTTTTGCATTTAAAAAGGATCTGAGAGGCCGAGAGTCATCCCCTTTCATATTCCAGGGGGAGCGGGAGGCTGCGTCCCGTCCGGCTTGGCTGTGGAGGGGCGCGGAGGGGCCCCCGCTCCAGCAGGCCTCGGCTTTGCCGCCCTCCTCCCCCAGCCCAGGCCCGCAGCTGAAAATAATTTATCTGTTGGCTCTGCCGGGCTCCCGGCATATGCGATTGGGAGGGAAACGTATCCATCATGAATAAACTTGAGCACAAAGACAGGCTGAGTGTCACAGGATACAAAAGGGCAGAGGTCGCCGTGGCGAGCGGGAGGGTTTGCGCGGGGCAGGGCCAGGCGCTCATGGCCGCCTCGCTCCCGCCACCGAGCCTGCCCAGTTTGTCACATCCAGCGAAGTAAACAAAGCCCCGCCGCGGTCCGAAGTCACAAAAAAACATCATAAAAAAACAAACAAAAAATCATGGGAGAGGTGACGATGCTCTACGTAAAACGAGGCCTTTTCTCTTCCTTTTGCTGGAAGTAGCTCGTGGTGTTTACACCCCGAAAGCTGGGAATTGTAAAAATTCATGAGGTGGATACTCAAATGTTTCCCAGGGTTTCTGAACATGTGATTTTCCCCTGAAATGTATTTTTTTAATCACGGGCAGGTTTTAAGACTTAATCATATCCCAAAAGGCTATTTCCAGCTATAGAATTATGAGCACTTTAAAGTAGCCAGACCCTATATTTTACTTTACCTGTTATAAGGCCAATACAATCATGTTTCATTCATAGTTTATGAAGTCTGAAAAACCACTTGATGAAATTACAGTCTACCGATACCACACATGGTATATTTGTCCACGTATATTCTATAATCATTTCAATTTATGACTTGTACTTAAAAGTCATTTTCCTGTACATGTGTTCTTCATAAATACTGGTAGATCAGAGTCTGCGCTTGTACAGGAACCACATATCCACACTCATTTCTGTGAAGATAAATACACCTTATACATCCAAAGTGAAAAGCCAGAGTTTTCACAGAACTAAAGAGAACATATTTCAGGATTGTGGAACAAAATGGTAGTTTTCCCTTTACGCTCTTTACATGTGGCAAGATGAATCATCCCACATCTGAACTTCAAGCCCTTGCTCAACTTCCAGTACCGATGATAATTTGTGCCCTATACACTTAAGCATAGAGTCTTGAATCTTTCAGCAAAGGAAAAAAAACATTACACATTAGCCTGGGAAAGGATTATGCCTTTTTAAGACAAAAATAACACTGATGTTTTATAAAGTATTTTAAACTAAATCACACCTGATCTATTGGATTTTACAAATCTTAACTTTCTATTACTGTAATACCAGACTAATGATGTGTTTTATCAAATGGAATAGACTATTCAGGAGAAGTGCTAAATTTTTTCACTAACTTAAAGATCACTGTAAAGAAAAAAGGCTGGGGAGGAAGGGGTGTGGAGAAACACAGTACACTGCAGGACACCATGCAAAATCCCCACAGATGAAGTTAAAAGATTTCAGGAACCTTCATTTACTGCCTGGATCATCCCCACAGATGAAGTTAAAAGATTTCAGGAACCTTCATTTACTGCCTGGATCATTGAGCAGGTCCAATAATGTCCCACTGAATAGGGAAGATAACTGAGATACAGGACAGGTACCAAAAAGACCTTCCACAACTACAGCTTATTGGAGTTTTTTGTTTGTTTGTTTCAACAAAATTGAGATACGCATCTTGGAACATCCTGTTGGTTTTTTGGAGAAGGATAGGCCAAAAAAGGGGGTTATTCCTGACCTGTGGAATGGAAGCAGGCTCTTGCATGTACAAATGAAGTTTGATTATTTCTGTTTGGTTGTTTTTTAAGAGAACGCCTGGCTGACAGTGATAATCAGTGCTTATTCAGGCCACAACAACTATACCAAGCTGTTCTCCGTGATGGAGGATGCCAAAAGGAAGAGTCTGGAGCTCTCAACAGCTCACAGTGTATTAAACTAAGATATTTAAGAGTACACAAACCACTGCGCTCAAGTTCACTTAGACGTGGAAGTAAAGGTGCCTACACAGTATAAGCCATGGTGCCAGACATTATAAATTGGAATGGGGACTGCCAGATGAGTAGAAACTTCACCACGCATCGTGTGCGGTGTAGGTTTTCTTCCCAGGCAGGACTGAGCTAGAACGCATTCCCTCTAGAAAAGCAAGGGAGATTCAAGTGGAAGAAAAACAAATTTTCTTGTGGAAAACTTTAATGGGTCTCCAGTTTCTTCACAAAGAACTAACTGGGCTGTTTTTAAGTGTGTTGCTTAATTGATAGGCACTTCCAAAATCTACTTCAATTTCAACCAAACAAAAAAGTCTTCCAGGCAAAAAAAGTATCTAAAGTTTTATAACAATGTGATTTCACTCCCCTTGTCATCAAGATTTTGAAGAACTTGGAAGTAGCTTGCAAGTCAAAGATATTTACTGACCCTGTACCCACTGCCATAGTCATTCAAGCTATTGCAAGCAGTAGAAGCAGCTGACATTCATCAACCACAAAATCTTTTACGCCCAACAGGAAAGTTCCTTCAATTCTCCACAAGCTTTTCCGAGCTTGGTGATAAACACACAAGAGCAGTACTGCAATCATGGATAAGATGTGAAAAAGAAAATTTTACTCATCTGAAAACAAACTTTCAGACTGGCTCCATTTCACAATAGGTAACTCTACCATCTCTAGAAAGGCAGAGCTAAACTTCATTTTATAATAGAAAGCACTATCTTCACTGCTCCTAACCAGTCACATTCCATTTAAATTTACCATTGAAGCACATTAATCTTGCTGCAGCATCTACGGAGGACTAGAAGTTTCCAATTCCTTTTGAAGAAACAAACAAACAAACCAAAATGATACATTCACAATACCAAAGTTGTATGGCTACTCACTAGAAACTTACAAGGTTAAGATTTAGTGCAGAGGTTTTCTGTGTTTTGGTTCTTTTGTTTGGGTTTAAGTGGGGAAAAAACAAGAAAATTAAAGGCAGTGCAGGCTGACTGAAAGATCAGAGTACTGTTTTACAAGTGGGAGAAATAGGAAGGTTTATTTTAGAGAATCATAGAACAGTTTGGGTTGGAAGGGACCTTTAAGGATCATTTAGCGTTTGGAAGAGTTTATACTGTATATTTAGTTGAAACAGCAACTTCTTTACTTTGTGTTTGTGAATACCTGGAAAAGTGGAAGTCTGACCCATAAAACGTCTCATAAAACCAGCATCAAGCAAAACACTTAAGTAGCAAAGACCCCAGAACAACAGAATTCAGGACTGTGAATCAAGTACCGTATGATGACTGCTACCGTGCTGCTTTGCATAAACAGCCAAGTTTAAAACAATTTCACTTCCTAGAGTCTGGCTGTCAGAACAAGCCCTACAACCACCTAACACTACAGTACAACGCAGAAACGCTGGTGAAAACCTTCATCCTATCAAGGCTCAAAAACCTGTTAGTCAAAGGTGAATAAACTCAAACCAGCTAAAAATTTATTCCTTTGCTTACAAACTACGTAGAGAGAGAAATTACAACAGGTACAAAGAACTCTGAAGTTCCAGTGCTAAACATTTCCAGATGTACTTCTCTACAAAAAGACTCACTCGGATGACAACGGCCACCAGAAGACTAAAAGCATGAGTCCCTACACTGTACTTTACTTAAGCAACTAGTAAATAGCATCATTATAGCATCCTGACTACATCAAGAACTATCTTGATGACCCTTTTAAGTTAGTATGCAAAGACTTATATAACCTTAACCCAGTAACACAGGGCAGAGATGAGGAAAAAAGTGTGGATGAGGCTCTGCTAGAGATCAATTGATTTAGTAGTCACAGAAATTAGTGGCAAGTGAAATGCTCTTGTGTTATATAACCAACTATTATTTGGACCTACAGCTGAAACTAGGGTAACCTTTTCACTAATGAGGCCTGCAAAGCAATAGAATCCAGCTCCTTGTAAACCCCTCCTGAGTTATATGTACTATATAAAACTAGTTATGAAAGTAAAAGTACTTAGAAGTACTTGAAAGGGATGATGAACCGCCTGCTGCCACTAACTAAACCTCCACAGTGATCCTTCCTGACCAACTTTTTACAGCACCTTTTAAATTACTGTAGCTGATCACAAAGCTTCACCACCCCCCCCCCAAAAAAAATAAAATCAGAAACAAGCTTATGATTCTTCCTTTTCTACCCTGCTCAACACCTGAAATTTATGTATCTCTGTTTTCAAACAGTGATTCCTGAACCTAGTTTTGAAATTAAAGTTTTGAAATACAGAGAGAACATTACCTCAAAAAAGTATACGTTATGTCCTGAACTGAGACTGCAGCTTCAAAGCAAAGCAAGCTGGGAAGGGACCTTTGAAGGTCACCGAATCCAAGCCCCCTGCAAGGAGCAGGGACATCTGCAACCACAGCAGGTTGCTCAGAGCCCCGGCCGACCTCCCCTGGGATGGTGCCAGGGATGGGGCAGCCACCACCTCTCTGGGCAGCCTGAGCCAGGCTCTCAAAACCCTCAGCATAAAGTTTCTTCTTCACGTCTGGTCTGAATCTACCCAATGAAACACCTCACTGACAGCCAGTCGTCAGAATCAGGGTCCCCGTGGGCACTGTATACCAGTGTGCCAAGCACGGATGAAGAGTTTTGAAGGAAGAAAACACTGTTTGAGAAACCAGTGTCTTACCACTCTAAAATACATTAAAACTTAACTTGATGGACTGATTTTCTACCACTTGGCCTTTGTAAAACTGTTAAGGGAGATCTTTGGTTTGTATTTTCCTAAAACCCAAGTCTTCAACTTCTTAGTTTAAGGATTTAATGCCAACCAAACCCATCATATCCCCATAGCACCCAATGCGTTCTGCACAGCTCTGCCAATTACTCAAAACCCAGAAAGAGAATAATTAAGCAAGAGAGATACCGAGACCAGCTTAATCAAGAGATGTTTGCAAGGCAGAAGCAACAGCTTTCAAACGCATTTGTTCATCAGGATTGTCCCAGGCTGCTTCTGAGCATCCAGGTAAACCAGATGCCACCTTCGCTTTCAAACGCACCCCTCGCTAACCAGCCATGCCTCTCACGGCAAGCTTGGGTTACAGCACAGGCTGTGCTCTCCACGTATTCAAAAGCTGTTGCTCCCAAAAACTCTAAGTATTTATTTAAAATTAAGATTTTGGGGCTCTTTTTTTTTTTTCCTTTGGAGAAGACAGCATTTGTGTTTGATTTGTGGCTACTTAAAGTAACTTTCTAGGGGCAGGCAAAGTGAAGGTTTTGTTGAACAGCTTCTAAGCCTCAGATTTGACAATATCAGAAAAGAGAGTATCTATACTTACCCCAAAACATACATGGCATCAGACTTCTTTTTCTTATTATTACGTACCTACATTTTTAGGCAGCTGCATTTATAGAAGCAGCAGTTTAGCATTAGGAACGCTAAATGGTGCACGTACTCCAGTAACTCTTCTTGACACCTCCATATAAAGTGGATTTTCTTTAGGAGGGATGGAAGATGCTATGAAACAAGAGTATCTATCTATAATTTTTGTAGCAAATAGTAACTGAAGCATTAGGTAAAAAAAAAAAAAAAAACCAAACAAAAACAAACCAAACCCCACACCAAACAAACAATAAACCAAGAAAACCACTTAAAACATCCCAACAAAACCACTTAAACATCTGTCTGCTTAAGAGGAAAAAATCCCCCATTCTTTAGGGATCTCACAATTGTAGGAAGCATCACACATACAGGAGAGATTATTAAATTTTTTCACAACATCAAGGTGCTCTCCTAAGAAAACAGGCTAAATCACTTTTTCTGTCTACAATGAACATGTAATTCAATTTCATTCGTTTAAACCAGGAGAGTCAGCTCCACCATATCAGCCTGATCCACAAATAGCCCTTGCTGGCGATCTGGGAATTTGAGATTATTGATATGGCCGTGACTTTACTATTCTACCTGAGGATGAACAGTTAATTTTTCATGTCTCACACCCGCTCCCTGTGTCATCTTCACAGCAAGGACAAAACTGAGCTTCCTCTCACACCTTCTAAAACACTGAATGAAGTAACAGCATTAAAGCTGGAGTGAATTTACAGGTAAGGGCCAGAGCAGCACTAATAAAAGTGTGGGGTTTTTTTTTCCCCCAGAGCTGAAGCCAACTAAAACAAGTTTAAAGACAGGGTTTCATTTGAGAGGCAAGGAGGAAGTATACATCAACAAAGCAGCGATGCAAGGAACATCTACAAGATAGAAAACTATGTAGCACCTCTATTTCAAACCTAGGACAGCAATATAGCCCCATCTTTTATACTCTGTTACGAAAGCAGTGTCCAGCTGTTATTTCACAAAAGACATACCACCTTTTATAACAGATACAAATGAAACGGGGCTACAGAACACATTCTGAAATATTTTGACAGCTTTGAGAACCAGACTGAAGATTTCAGCGTTTACCACAAACTTCACGCTTCCCTGGAGCCAGGAGACTGTCCGGCCACTTTCCCCTGCTTCTTCTTGACCTAGGTATCTGCAGCTTTGAATGAATTCAAACTCAGATAACCACTAATTCATCCATTTAAATTAATTTCCTATTCCTGCTGTGCCATACAGTAGCTACTTTATCTGGGAGCCTTGTAGAGAGCCTTGGAGCTCGACGGACTAGCATACCAAATAACCTCACTCCTCAAACCAGCAGTAGACACTCACTCCACTGCTGTTTGTCCTTGAACTTTAGAAATCAGAAGCTGGCTTCCCCTTGATCCTGATGTTGTATCTTCCCTAGTAATGCTCCAAGTGCAGAAGACAGAATGGGGAAGCTTCTTTCAAAACACTGCAGAGCCCCTCACGTGACGTCTCCGTACCCATTCGCACCGCTCAGCTAAACTGCTAAACTATTTACAACACAGCAGCTGCTCGGGACTGAGCTCACAACTGAGATGCTGAGTTGCATGACTGTTATCCCTCAATAATACCATTCCTGATTCACCAAGTCCTCTCCTCCTTGGTCCCAGTTTCATTCTCTCCGTGTTTTCTGAGGAGGACAAGACATCTCACGAGCACAGAGCTTCTCTCCTCGCTCTGTGCAGAACAACGTGTGGCAGCTCCACCGACGCTCACGCGCTTCCACAGAAAGCTCTACAGTGGTGCATCACATCTCTGATAATGCAATACATCTGTCCTCCTAAACGGCAAACAATTGTTCCTATCAGCAACTCTGCAATATTTTATTTCTCCGTTACCAATTTCTTCCAACATCAAGCTAATAAATTGATGATCCCCAGTAAGCCATCCCTGGTTAAGTTACATATACCATATCTGCTGGGAGCTGGGGGCAGAGCAGGGCTAATTTGAGAAACACATAGAAACCTCGCTTTCAGGAGAATGAGCATTAGCACTTTTAATGTGCTCTGGGACTCAAGTTGAATGTACGAACCACTTAAAAAAAAAATCACTTTACAGTAATTTTCAACTGGTTGCCTAACACCCATCTGCTAAGTGACTACCATCAAAACACAACCATAACACTAGTGATGAATTAATATTAAAACCTTTCAGCGAGATCATAGAAGTCCTCAGAAAACAGCCCAAGTTGTCAGAGCACACTTCCACACGCTGAGTAGCAGGCAGGTACTGGAAATAAAAGCTTTGTTCAATTACAAAAGCGGGTGCTAGGTACATTTCTCATTTACACATATAATTTTGAACTCCAAACCAATTTGACAGTGTCTAAACAGATTTTAAAAGCCAAGAACAAATACTTCCAAAAGGAAGACGACGCAGTAGTCAGAAAAAGGAAAGCTGCTCACTCCCTAGGACAACTTGACCAGCACAGGACTGCACTTCGGTCACGTCATTAACTTGCACTGGGATAATTAATGAAGTTCTGCAGAGCTTCCCTGCACCAGCAAGTCCAAAGCGGTTACAATTCCTCGTATAAAAGGAGGCATTTTGCCGTTCACCTATTTTGCTTTACAGGACTACTTTCTCAGTTGCACGCCTGCATTGCCTCTGTCTCTGCTGCTGTCGGTGACTTGCCAGTATCACCCCAGAGAGCAACAGCCCAGCGATCTGTGAAAGGGATAATCTAAGCGACTGCAGGATGGAAGAGGTGCTAAAGACAAGAGCAGCCCAAAATAGCAGTCTGAAGACGAGCAGCAGGCATCTGCCTGCCAAAAGAGAAGACACCTCCCAGGGTAAAGTTCCCCAGCTCCTGGGCCAAGAGAGCAACGGCTACTCCAAGGTTTCTTAACGCCTCCCTTGGCTCTCTGCTACTTCTAACTAGTTGCATTTTTTTGTCTTCACAAATAAGGCTTCAGTGGTTTTTCCCACTATGTGCTGCAAGTTAACCTTCAGCATCGCTGCACGTTCCTGAGCCCATCACAGACCCAAGCACAGCACTCCTGCCAGGGCGGGGGGCAGCTGCCACGTCGGGCAGGCCCTACATCATCGCACAGGCAATGAAGAGGAGTAAAGACATTTGCTACAAAGAAACGAGAACGCGCCTAATGAAGTTTTTCACTATTATTAGATGCGCATGTGTTGCGCACCACGTTTCCGAGAGGAAAGGCAAAGAAGCATGCGAGACATTTTCTCCAAAACCACAACCCCCTAATTCCCCAGGTCAGCGCAGTGTCTGGTCCTTCAACATTTCACTCGGCTCAGCAGATGATGAAACAGTCGCACCAGAAGGCCCTGTAACAGATGGAAACCAGAGCAGCTGGAGAGCAGGGAAATGTCTGTGCGGGCGTGGGGCGAGGGGGTGGGGTGGGGGCAGAAAGCCCATCCCCGCTCCTGAGCTTTAAAGCTGCGTGCAGCCATCACTGCAAACCCAGCCCACGGATCTGCTGGGGAGAAAGCTGAAGGAAGCAGTACACAGCCGGATGATTTAGTGCTTCCCAGACTTCCCATCAGGAGAGCAACACCGAGCCATGCGAGCGCTGGGTGCTAGCTGCTCAGGCGAGCGGGAGGTAGCAGAAAAGAGCAAGCTGGGCATTTGCCTTCTTCGTGAAATGCACAGCAGATGAAGAACTGCTGACAAGAGGAAGCCTAGAACTGGAACGGTGAGGAAGGAGACAAAACTACACATGCCTACTGGAGAAATGAGTAGGGAAACAGTGGATGAATTAAGATCAAAACTATCAAGGTCTGTAGGTTTGTATTTTTTTCCTTTTCCTTTTTTCAACTGAGGTATTACGGAACCAAAGCAGCACAGAAATACATTTTTGAAGAGGAAAAAACAAACATGAGAAATGAGGAAGAATAAAAATTGAAGAAAAAAACCCCTGACATATGGTACAATTATTCCACTACAGTTTAGATTCACAGCTTTACAACACCTGCGCAGTTAATAACCGTATTAAGTCATACATGATGTCACCAGCATTTCCTTTCTCATCTTAGTTAACAATATAGTAGGGAGATCCAGCTAACGGGGGTTTCTACACTTTTGGAAAGACAGATGACTGTCCACAGTTAAGATGCCCATCTCTCGGCACAGTTTGGATGGCAACCTACCCCCAGTTCCCAGACAAGGTAAGCAGACCAAGCCCTGTGAGGGAAACAGTCACTAAACAGAAATAGCTTTATAAACAAAAAGAGCAGAGTGGGTTTGTTGGTTGGGTTTTTTTTTTTTTCTCATTTGGTTTGGTTTCTTTTATTCTTGTTTGTTTCTTTTAGTCCTGGCTGGAACTACCTCATGCTATCCTTTTGGCTCCTCAAGTCAGGAGACAAGAACCTAAACTGATCAACGTGTAAGACGGAAGTCCTCCTATGAGAGCAGCAGATTACAGTGTTAACCCAGATAATGCGAACAAGGTCATTCAATGCTTGTAAAAGACACCGAGAAAATCACCATATTATATATATATTTTTATTTTCTTTTATTTTTATCTGGCCTGCCATGTAGAATTAGACCTTGAACACTGATTTTCAGCAGCTGTGAGCCAGTGCAAAATTGACAGGGCAGCAGAAAGTTTTTGTGACAATTTTTCCTCCTTAGTTATTCCTGTTCCTAACCTCAACCAAGATGCTTACCCCAAACATCTCAAGAAAACACTCAGGTGCCGTCTGACACTACAGGTTAAGCTGATCTAACCATTAGTTGCCATCAGAAGATCGTCACCACGGGGCAGCTGAACAGCAGTGACAGCACAAGGAAAGAAGCAAGAGCGGTGCGGCTGATTTCGAGCAGCACAACCCATTGGATCAGCTTATTACTACACCACTCGCTCAAAACTGCCTTCAGGCCATGGCCAGGTGGTTCAACAACTTAACCTGAAAAGCACAGCATTAAAACAAGCCAGGCGTTTGCTCTATAGATGGAACATGAGAATCCAGTGTCTGCTGGTATGACTTCCAGAGAATAAAAAGAGAAATTCTAATTAGATCAAATACACGAAAAAAATATTTTGTGTCTAACCGATCAAACACGTAATCAACACCAAAGACTACACAAAGCATGGTAAAACTTGCAGTTACCTCCAGCCACTCCTGCTGCCTGGAAGATGGCTGACCTGGAGTTACTTCATACCAACGTACGACTCCAGTGAAGGATGTGCAGATATTCTGGGACCTGGCGCTAGAGTTTCTTTTTAGACAAGAAATGTTGTATCTCAGTGTGATTTAGGAAAATAAAGGCCATTTGTGAATACTAAAGATATTTGTCAAGAGAGTCAGAAGAACAGGTTTTAGTTAAGACATTCCAAAAGCAATTAATCCACGGTGCTCAGAGGACTGCCTCCAGCAGTTCCAGCCAAGCGCACGCACAGCCCCTCAATGAACGGCTGTGATGGATAAACACGCTACTGAGAGGAAGAATATTTCATCTCCATCCACTCGACACCTAGGAAGCCTCCTGGACACAGAGAGGTAAAACTTCCTTACACTTCTCGCAACACTTCCCCTGCTCACATTGTACTTGTCTGCAGTCTTCCCCAAACCCCCACACTAAAAGGCCATCAGCATAAGATTGGGGTTTACATATTGGGGGTTTTTTATAAAAACATATTCACCACAAGAATTTTTAACTATATCCCACTATTTGGAACACTTTTGTTCCACGAGCTGACCATTACAGACTATTTTCTAGATATGGCAGGACAAATTCCTTCCTGTCTGAGAGTTTCCATGGTAATAAAAGTCCCCTTTAAACACATTCACGGTGGTTTGGGCAGGCCAAACAGGCAGCCTTTGTACTGAAAAGCTCCCTCTTTGTACTCCTCTGTGCTGATCCTGCACAAACTACCGTAAAAGTGTATTTTAGTGGAGGCAGAGTAAAACTAAGGCTCACATCAGTTTCACACGACAACTGTTTATCCCACAGCACAGATACAATCCTCTGGAAGATTCCCTTCCCAAAGAATTTCAAGTGACTGGAGAAAGCAAGCTCTAGGGCAGTCTATGAAACATTTCAAGCAGACCTAACCCGAGCAACTTTGCCACTTACACTGTTAAAAAAGATGAAGTGAAATGACCATCCTCCTTTTCCCTTCCCCCCCTGCCCCAACACGTCAGTCTCCCTGCTATTTGGGGATGGCATATGCACACCACTCCAGGCATTTCTTGTTAAATAAGGGTAATCTCAACTGATACCTCCCTACCAATATGCAGCCCTGTCATGGAAAGGGACTGGGACCTAAGGTGTGGTTCAAATTGCTGTTTGGAAGAATATACAGAAAGAAAAAGATGTTTTTCGGATGTTCAAAGCACCTCCCTTTAAATTTTTATCTATTCACATTTGTACTCTGACACCTTTGAGTACTAGAGCAAATTCTGGCACATCTGAATCTTGCTACAAGAGGTGCATTCCCATATTAGGACTTTGCATTTCAGTAAATCTCACAGTATTTCAGATATAGAAAGATTTATTCTTTTTTCCACTACCACTACAGCAGACTTTCTACAGATGCTGGACCAACTCTACAGGCGATGGATTCTCTTCAAGAACTAAATAATTAAGCATAAACATGCAACTTTAATTCACTAAGACTTCAACCATCCTTTTGATTTTTCTTTTGTTAGCTTTTGAAAATTTGTATGCAGATTTCATTTTACACAAAAAGTCTGTTTCCTGATCAGGTTCATTCACTCAAGTTTCAAGCACTAGTGTTTTAGCTTCGCCTGTAGGACTCTGAAGTACAGCTCAGTTCCCAAGCCAGCATTTCTGTGCTTACAAGAAAATAAAGGAGAGAAAATTGAAGCATCTAACTTGCACAGTGAGCTTTTCCTCAGTGCTACCATTAGAATTTGAGCCCTTTTGTGTTTTGGTTTGATTTTTTTTTCAACCTCATCTAGTGGAAATTTCACCGTGGCACAGACTCCCTCATCCAGGCTTCTGAGAAAATGTGTAAAGAAAGAAGCAAGAACAGCAGGGTTAGCTCTGAGAAATCAACACAATGCATCATCTCTCTCATCTCAACAGTTATAAAACACCCCTCAGACATCCCTCACACACACGCACCCCTTCCCTCAGCTCCTGCCCCCCACCATGTAACTCATTTCCCACTGGGTGTACCCACCCCTGAGAGGTCCAATATTGACTGTGGACAGCCTTTGCTTCCCAAGAACCAAAGCAGTTTCTACAACATTATCCAGATGAGTGGGTCAAAACTAAAAATATTAAAAAAAACCAAAAAGCCTTGTGATCACTTTCTCAAGCCTAAGAATGAAAATACCTGATTTTTGATCTAATTTAGAGGTACTTACGTCTCCTTTTTGGCCATAGAGGAAACAAGCCTTAAAATTGCAGCAATTTTAAAATTGTGGGAGGCAGTCCAGTAACTTTTAAGACAAGCAGATTGAACGGGAAGGAGAGGTTTGAGAAAGGCATGTTAAGCAGAGCTCTTTGGACCCGTAAGACCAAGCTAGAGCTGTAACTTTCTGGAGAACAGCAGATTTTAAGACCAGGATCAGAGCAGGTGCAGAAAAATCAGAAGACAGCAAAGCATTCATGCAATGCTTCTCCAAATAACAGGGCTGGTATCTCACCAGCTACTCACAACTGAAAAATTACAGTTTTTACTCAAGCAAAAGCTAACAGCGTTTATTTTTTTCCTGATAGAAAAAAAATCTCAACTCGGGGAAAAGAAACTGAACAGAATTTGTTTTGGTTGCCAGCAAAACCTGGTCTATCGCTTTCGTTGAAACTAGTCCAATTTAAACAAACATCAACGTAACATCCCACATTTCTCATGCTAGCAAATCTTATTAAGAATACTTCCCACCAACACATGGTATTGCTCAGTTATTAACCAAAAAAATAAATAAATATTCTTACACAGTCCTTGAGGATCATTTCTAGCAAATCCATCTACTTCAGCAATCTAGCTCTGAATCTGTCTCCTTAAACAGATGCAACACGTTAGATGATTTTCACTGTAGGTTGTAATATTTCTGAGTGCGTTTAAATTGCCCTCAAATTATGCTTTATCAAGCCACCATGCTGATTGTAAGATAACTGAATATAATCAGAAAAGGTAAACTGTAGCCTCTGTTTCTTACGCACCCACTTCTTAAAATCAGAGTCATCGCATGACAAAGATTTCATTACCACCCTGTTCTGACAGAAACCAATATTAATTATTATTTGAATTAACCTTTGAGCCATAGTTTTCATCAGTACTCAGTAAAGACACGGACAATTTCTAATTACATTCTACTCTCATTATAAGTCACTAGGCTGTAAAGCTGTATCTGACAAGACTGCTATACTTGGCCTTGAAATGCTTTGGACTTCACTATAAATCTTTCAGCAACATCTCAGAACTCATTGAATACAAGAGCTATCACCCAGGATGCTTCTCCAACAAGTCAGAAGTGTTTTTAAAGGGATACCAACTGTGCAATTGCCGAACTGCAACGCTACTGATGAAAGGAAAGAAACTATCAGTGGCTTTATCATTCAGCATCATTATGGAGATGATCTTTTACCTGAAGTTACGTACAGCAGATCCACTCCATTTATCAAGTGCAATTATGCAGTGATCCTCAGCTGAATCATAATTATACTCAACAAATAGTATAAGAAGGAAATGAAAATTTATAGATTGACTAAAGTCCGATTCAAGAGCTTCCAGCAAATACCCCCATCACGGGCTCTGTGCATTACAGAGCAGAGCGAGAGGTTTTATCCACTGAAGAGTTATTAGTTCTCTAGTTGGAGATGTGTATTTTCAGGGTCATAAATGAAGAATAACCTTTATTTAATACACAGAAATTAGCGCAAGAGGACAGTTTCTCGTGTCCTTTTTCTGCTTTACGTCACATAATCGCTTTGCTGCGGTCAGTGAGCTAGCCAACTAAAAAATGAAATGTATACATGGACAGAGGAAAGCAAATGCCATTCGGGAGAACAGGTTTCTACCCTTGACTACGCCAAATCTGTTGAACGAACAAATTAAACTTCTAAAAGAGTGATTTCTGGCTCTGTAACCCAAGCCTCATTTTCGCAACTTCACAAAGCTCACATCTATGACTAACTCCAAATGTTCAATCTCTGAGCAAAAGACAGTTTTATTTGAAGGAATACCAGAGGCTGGGATCTATCAGGTTTCAAAACCAGAACTTGACTTAGCTGCTGACTCAAGACATATTTCAAGATAACAGGAACATATTTTAAGATATCATTTTTTAACCTTCTACTGTTGAAAATACCTGTATCTTAAAACAGAAGCCTTGGTATGAAATGGGTTTCATTCCAGTGAATGACATTTCGTGTGATAGAAACCTTGACTTGGACTAAACTGCACAACAGTTACGACTTTAAATTTTGTTCGCCTCCAAAAAAAACCAACCAAACAAACAAAAAACGCCACACTCAATGAAATTTCTTTCACAGATCACTTTTATGGATGCTGCTAATTACAGCAAAGATCCAAGTTACTAATTTCATAAAAATTTTAAAAGAGAAATTACAAGACACACGGAAACACAGTATAAAGCTTGGAGTTGTTAACACAGAAAATACCACCTGCACGTGTATTTAAACATATTACAGATTCCATATGCACAACAGCTTTGTAAACACACAGGTTAAATGATGGCCCATGACCAGAAGAATAGGTAGATAGGGCCAGGCTTATCACAGGACAGAATATCTCTTGATTTCTGAGAAAGGCTAAACACAACGGATAGCACCCCAGTCTATAAAAATGCTTGCTGTTTGTGAATGGACAAGAACTGGCCACAGTAGCTTGTTGCTTTTTCTCCCTCCTTGCAGTTGCATGCTTTTCAGAAGTTACTCCAAATTCACATCTTTATATTACAGTAGTATCTACGTGAGAATCATCCTTTTATACCCAGAACCTTAAATGTCTGCATTACTCTTCCACTCCTCCAGCTAAAATCACACTAGCTGATAGTTTGTCTCTTTCGCAGGCATAGAAAGGGAAAAAGGAAGAAGAGAGGCAAGAAAAAGCATCATTCTTGACCATTGAAAAATGGTGCTTAAACAGAAACAATTTATTTCCTTCTACTTATCTCATTAATAAGAAAATGAGGCTGAGTGATGGATAAGTGTAAATCAACTCGTGCTCCAATCACACGTCTGTCCGATTCAGATCAGTAATCATACAGGGGGAAAAGGAGGCATCAGAACCATAACAGCATAGTCCATCTTTATGACCATTTTTAAATACCTTCCACCCAAAATTTCCAACAGCTTGCTGTTGTAGTTAACTCAGGATGAGCTCTACCACCCTGTGAAACTTCAGGGTAGACCAGAAGGAACAAATATGTATCCAAGCCTTTGAAAAAGCAAAGAAAACTGACAACTTGCTGTCAGAGTCAGTTTTTATTTTATCCTACAACAAACCCTACACTGGAACTCTATTCTGCTAACGCGTAACAACTCCATACACCCTCTAAAAGAGGGATACGGAAGCCGAAGCACATTATATCATTTCACAGCACTCACCAACACATATGCCTTTTCGAGTAAAAATCAGGTAGTACTAACAAGATCGTGATGTCATCAACACCTAACTTACCCCAAAGACTTATCTGGCCTGCAGAAAGACTGTCCTGCCTTTTAGCTTGATACCTTTAGCATACTTCAGATTTAAAACGCTGAGCTTCTAAACCAGTTTAAAATAAAGAAGCCCAACATACAGTCATCTCGATTTTCAGCAATTCAAAAATCACAATTTAATAAGTAAATGTCATTTGTGGGGCAGTACCCAACTACTCAGAAGTCTTTGTTAAAAATATACCTGATGGAGCACAGCCTTTTAAAAGCCTGTTGCCAGGCTGGGGGATGGGGGGGGGACACAAGTGATATATGCTTTTGCAAGGATCACAGAAACAGGAGCAGATACCTATAATCCATAGCTTTGTTCATGCTACTAGATTTAAGACCTGCTTCCCCCTCCCAATGCCACTTTCAAAATCCCATGTGTGTAGGGGGATGGGGGGCAAGGAGGTTGAGGGAGGAAGCGACAGCATTACAGCACCTCATTTTGTTTATCTGCTATTCATAGACCATGACGAAACCTTCTCCAACTGTCTTCATGCCATTTTTTTCATATCAAATTTGCTAGTGACACTTTTAAACAAGCCTATGAGCAACATATTCTAATAAATCAGCCCATAAAAGCCCCTATTCCACTTAAACCTGGGCACTAAGTGACTGATAGCTTGTGGTCTTCCAGCATCGGCGCTACATCGTGCTAATGCACAACAACTACCCAGCTTTTCAACAACAAATTCGAGATTTCCCCCAAAAACTGCAAGAGCACCCCTCATTAAACACTACCTAAGAGAATTCACCATCTCGCAACAAACTGCTTTTGATTTGTGTCTAGGCTGGGTTAGTTTCAACCTTTACTACTTCATATTTTGTTACCAACCTTTACTTTGCAGACAGAAAACCACCCCTCCACTTTCTTTTAGGTGCTTTGCTAGTACTATCTGAACGAAGAAATGACCCCATCCTAAAATTCCCCTAAGTTCTTTCTTAAACCAAAAACCTATACTTTAGTTTACTGTAGTTTCTTTCCCCGTACCCTCAATAAATTCACCTCTAAGCACATAGCTTGCAATTTGACTTATTTTCCGAAGAAAACAAAACAACTAATGAGCTTATCTTGTACGTACAGCAGGCTGTCTAGAAGCCGAAGTAGCAAACTTTCACGAGAAAGTTTAAAAATTAACTTATCAAAGCACAACCGTGACTCCTCAACAACTGGATTGGGCACAAGCCTTTCACAGGAGGGAAAATAAAGCAAACAAACCAATTTTGTAAGTTCTCTCTTAACATTCTGTTTCTTTCTGTTACGAACTCACACTTGCCACCTCTCAGAGCATCCATCTTGAAGATGGAACTGCTCCTCCCTTCTAAAAATCAATTCTCCTACTTTCATAACTATTGGGTCTCAAAGATTTCACCACCTTTACACAACAAACAGCTTATTCCATTGCTGAAGTGTAAACCTCCCTAAAATTCCCTAGTTTATGCTGAAATTCTGCATGAGTACACATCGCAAGCTACTTTGAAAGCCTACATAACTCTCAAGACAGCCTCTTCTCTAACAGGAATTATCAAATGAAACACAGAATTAACAGTCAATGCCTGTAACTTTTTACTTTCCAAGTACTTCCTGCTAAGCAAAGCAACATCATTCTCAAAAAAAAACCCCAAACAACCAAGCAACAAAAAGCAGGACGAAGTGGTTATTATTTGTGCAAATGTTTTTCTAAATACGGTGCTCGCCTATCTATCCACGAAGACGTGAATAAACTCTCACTGTTCCACCACTGCTTCAAGCACCAAAGGTTTTTATACAGAGTGGTACTGCAGCACGTCACAGACTATGATAAAACAGAGAAACCTCAGTTGTAAACAATTAAATAATATACTACAGTACGGTTTTTCAAGTAGGAAGCCAAGAAAAGTCCAAGTTATGGTTCCCACGATAACTACAGCTTGATTGTGATACTGGTTTGTAATGGAGGATTGAACAAACGCATCAATTTACAATTGATGGGGATTATAACTGAAGGACACAGTCACATACTTTGTCTCACTTTTAAATTAGTGGCATTTAAAATAAATTTCCATGCCCGTTGTACATCTTAGTAAGGTTTGCCGGCAAGAAAAAACAGGCTATGGAAGCACACGAACCATGTTCATCGAACAACTTCTCCAAAGTTACAGTGAAGCACACAGGGCAACACGGCTGCATTTTAACTAGATTACAGACTATCTCAACATCCAACAAATTACATTCAGATTTATCCGTGTTATATTTGACTGGACTATACCATGACTCACAGCTACTGCTAATGAAATCCATTAAATATATTTAAGCTTCACATTCCTAAAAAAGCACCAGCAACAAAAAAATGCATGACTGGAATGCTTAGTTTCAAAGGCTGAAATGCATGAAAATGAGGAAGCTTGGTAAAAGAAACAAAACATCTGCAAACAAATGGACAAAAATATTATACTGAAAATGCAGAGACCTGAAGGGGGGGAAGTATTCATCACAGTTAAGCCACAAGCTGGTTAAAACAGCAATTTAAACCACTCAAAACAGGACAAGAGGCCATCGGTAAGAGCATTTTTCATCAAGAAGGGAATAAATGAGGAAAAAGAGAACTAGTAAGAAAAACGCAAGGAAAAGGTATGTTCATATAGGGGCAAGGAATAAAAGGTCCTTTCACCCACACCAGGTAGACAAAGCCTGCTAGAGAATCCACTGGGTAACATCTAACCAAGATATGAAAGAAATATTCCAAGAAAATAAACAAAGTTTAAAGTTTTTTGCCTCCACTGTCATTGGAGAGGCTAAAGGAAGCTTTCATCCTTTGCCTCACATAAAGCCTCCACGGCAGGTTTGGTCAAAGCAAAGCAAACAGTAGCAAGTTACCACAGCAAGCTGGTATTTACCCGAGTTCTGAAAAGCCGAAGAATAAAATAGCCTATCTATCCACTATACCACAGCATAGCTGGGTCTCAGGTGCTGCTTTCATGTCAACGGTGCATCAGTTTTGGAAGGTGATCACACCTTGAGTCGGCAGAGAATGAACCAGCAAGTCCAATGTCTTAGCAGGGCAAGTAAGTAGAAGATACAAGAATCCATGTTCATGGGCAGGCAGCCAGGTACAGACTACGACAGTGACATTGCTGCTTTCCCAAAGAAAAGTCCCATCTTACTAATACATGACAGTCCTCGGAAGCAATTGGTAAGTGGTCAAAGTCTGAGCTAACGTGGATGACCAAAACACAAGCCAACTGCTGAACACAGGTCCTCCACCAATGGCTCTTAAGGAAACTCAGCTACAACAGCAAAAGAAGGGAGGTCTTCACATGGATAAGAGTTCAAAACAGGGAAGAAAAGTGTTAGGAAGCATCACCTGACTCTTTTCCAGACCTGGGTTGTTTAGCATGCACATAAAAGATGCAGAAGCAGTTGGTGAGCCTTGAAGTGGGGTTGCGGAAAGTACGAACAAGTTCATTTTGCTAAAATTAAAATCAACTATGCAGGAAGCAGCAGAACTTCATTGTACCCACTGTAGGTGTAATAAAATGCAAATCAACTTCAGTGAAGGTAAATAGAAGGCAATGCACCTGAGGAAACACAATCCAGCTGGTTTTACATACATTTTACCGAGCTCTGACACGATTACCTCATTGTTAAGAAAGAGATTTGGGGGCTAGATCCAGGAAGACGAGATTTGTCAGAAGAATAAAACAGAATGTTAAGCATATTGAAGGAAAAAAAAAACAATAAAAAAAATAATCCCCCCAAACCAAACACAGAATTGAAGGAGAGATGAGGTACGTGGGAGGTATGAGGTACCCATAATTTGCTGTAGTGCCAGTATTTGCTCTGCCCACCTGCACTTCAAGAGTAAAACTACTGAAGGACCAAAGCAGGGTGACAGGCATCTGAACACCCTCCAGAATCCCCAGCCTCGAGAAGGGACAACCAGGGAGAGAACAAGAGAGTCTAAGAACGCAGGAGCGGCATGGAACAGATAAGTAGTGAACCATTGTTCCCTTTTTCTTTTAACAACGAAACTAGAGAACATCAAACAAAACTAGCAGGTGGTAGGTTCAAAATAAAACAAACAAAAGGAAGCAGTTCTTCATACAATGTGTACTTAAGCTGCACAACTCATTGCCACTGCCCCAATGGAAGCTGAGAGGTTACACAGACCGAGAAAAGACTAGATGAATTCATGCAAGAAAAATTCATTCAGCGTTACCTGTCACTTTTTCTGAGGTAACTCTGAGCTGCAGAGCTGTGGAGGAGGCTAAGGGGCTTGCTTTGTTTGTGGACAGCCTCCACTGTGGTCACTGTGAAATGGGATTCTGGATGAGACAGCCCCTCTGGTCTCAACTGGCAGAGCTACCCTCTGGTACTAAAAAAGGCAAGATCATCTTGGTAACAGGGTTTTAACAGCTCTTGACAAATATGCTACTTGGCTAATACACAGTTTCCAGTATATCATTTCACCTTCCTTCAGGAAGAAACTGTATTTCAGTCCGTGTTACCAAGAACACAACTGAGATTACAAACTTTGAGGAGACCACAGCACAAATGAGACAAGGACACTCAAAACAGTGACCAGTGGACTCTTGCTGAAATTCTACCATTCCTGGATAAAAGATAACCCTATTCAACAACAATCACAGATTTTAACCCCTTGGGGGAGTAAGAAAAATGGGTGGGTAAGGGTAGAAACAGAAACACTGACAATAGCAAATACTGCAGCTGCTCAGTACCTCCAGTGGGGTTTAGGTTTGGTTTGGGAATAACTCAAAACAAAGTTGTGCTATAGAGTGAAATTTTCAGAATACTGAAGTTGTATTAAAAACATTTTTTCATGTTTGGAGAGAGAAAATTAAACACAGCACTGAGTGGTGCAAAAATTAAAATATTCTTACTTTTTTCAATTTAAGCAGCAGTTGTAAGAGGTAATAACAGCCGAAGCACTGGCCTGAAGCTTTACTACTGTTATAAAAACGTACTTAAAATAACTACAACATATTTAGGTTAAGCACTTAAAGGAATTACTGGAAGACCGAATTCAATCTCCAACTCCAATCCACAAGTCATTGTGCAACATCTTAGCTGCTGAAAACAAACCCTCTCTATTACCTACAAAGTGGGGACGGTGCCCAGCTCCTCAACTGGAGGTATGAACCTCTCCCCTCGACAAATAGAGGACACGGCCATTGCAGCTGCAAGCAGTGGAAGAACTCTGCCTCTTCGCACCTTCCACCTGCTCCTGCTTCCTCTGATACAAGAAAGGTGCTGCTGCCACTCTGTGCTGGGCACAGCCCAAGCCTGAAGACGGCAGAGCAAGCCTTCTGCTAAACCTCTGTCAGATGCGAGGCAGCACAAGCCAACGGTTTATTTTCAAGGACTTGTAACGATCCAAGTTTTCACAGGTACAGTAAAACTCACCATAACGCACAGATCACACCCAACAAATGACACAGCCTTGCTTGGAACCATGCAGCTCTTCAAAGGCACCGTGCAGGTGTAGTTAAGTTAAATACTTGAGATGGAAGAAAAACATCACAGAAAATGTGAGTCAAAATAGCCAATAACATAGCATGGAACAGCAAGTCTATTATCTAAACTCTTTCTACTCCTAAAACTAAGCTCAACACATAATAATCACAGACTATTTGGCAGAACTTATTCAGGAAACTCTGTAGGACAGGAGGGAAGCTTATAGCCCCTAAACTCAAAACACAAAATATAATTGTTTAGAATTTACTCCCAAGAAAAATATTTAAAGGATGAAGATGTAAATTCTGAAAAATAGCAGGCTCTTCAGACACGGATGCCAAACACTTAAAACGGCTATCTTTGTAAAGTACTAAATATCAGATCAACTCTGCTTTTAAGGATGGTATTTATCTACTTCACGAGGGCAGCCCAAGGAAAGGTTAACACGTGGTAAAGAACTGAGATCATCTGATGAGAGCTGCGAGGTAAACGGCAACCATTACAAACCCTGTTATGGCAGACCTCAAAATGCATCGCTATGAACCTGGTTTACCAGTTTGGAGTAGCACTTATGTTCCTGGCTTCCAACTATCTGCCCAGGCCACTAGCCTTGAGAAGAAGAAAATCCACCCAAACACTCAAGAGACACAGATACTCTGCCTTCTATCTCTTCCATGCACAAACGGGACAAAGAGCACCAAATTCACTGACTGGAAGTGACCATGGTTTTTAGGAGTTGAAGATAAGACAACCAGAAAGGAGATACAACTGACTTGGTTTTAGTGCTTGATAGAAGGAATATTAAAGAAAGAGAGGTCCTGCTCCTGGTACAGCTCAAAACTCCTCCTGACCTTCCAGCAAACCTTGACTATTGCTCAGGCCATACGTCAGCATCAGCAAGTGGGGAAACACCCCACTGCTCTTATTTTGTCCCCCCCTTTTTTTTTTTTCTTATTTCTAATGGGTAAGGGGGAGGCAACACTGTTTCTCAGTTCCTCTTAAACCCTTCCTGTAGCAATACCCATCACTCCAGACACCTCCAAATTTAATCCACTGGAATAAGCAGCCTTTAAATTAAGGTGTTATAAGGTCATATAGCAAGCAAGATGATCGGCTTAAAGAGGAAGTAGAGTTAAGTTAATACTGAGTCACTATTTTAGGTTCTGCATTCAAGACAACAGCATGATAGCCTTCCAAGTGTAAACCAGCCTTGAAGCAGGACAGCTAAGAACTTTTCTATTTAAAAGAAAAAAAAAAAAAAAAAATTTCTTTTTAAAATTTGACCATGAAATGCAGGACAAAAATTCATCAGACAGACAAGATCTGGTCCCAGAGACAGATGTTTTACAGCTGTGCTTTGGGCTTCCTAAAGCCCATTAGAGCTAGCACACACAATTCCTAATGTAAACAAGCTGCTTTTAGCAACTACAATATTCACTCTGAACACACACAACGCCAGTCAGGGCCACCACTCCTCACACAGTTTTCACCAAAAGCAGCTTGCAAGATCCTCAGTGCCTCAAGAGAGAATTTTAAGTCCCCTCTCTTGCTCCTCCCATCATCCCCTGTAGCTCCCAAAAGGGAACTTTTTAGACGTAAAACCTGCAGAGCGGAATCTCGATGGAATCTACTGTCTCCAGGTAGGCCGTGGAATCTAGCGCATTACACGGGGAGGGTGGTTTGTAACCGTGGCAAGTGCTTGCCTTCCATTAAGGCACATACAAATGCTCACAACTTCAGAAACTTTCAGAAAGAAACCATGGGATTCCACTCTTCCACCTGCTAGGAAGCCCCTTTCTGCCACGCTGCAGGCAGTTCACACAAATAACTTTACAAAACAGAAAGGCAAGCAGTAACCCAGGCCACGTTCCTGCTGTGCTGATGGAGTCACCTCAAGCTGGCAGGTGGCTCTGAGCGGGAGCTACAGGCAGAAGCCCCTGATTTTTGGTGAGGGGTTGGTTCCTCTGCTGGGCTACACACTGTAAACTGCCTGCTTCTCTCTCTGCAGAGCAATGTGTTACGTTACTCGCAACGGCATTTTTTCATCAATTTTAAATAAATAAGAGCGTGCTCATTTCACCATGAGAAAGCTTTAGACTGTGATAGGAAGGAACAGTCTTAACCCACCTACTACGGCCAAGAGCTCTCATACAATCTCAAACTAAAAGGGATGATGTAGATACCTGGGATAAAACTCTGAATAACCGAATCCACTGAATTATACATTGGTTTGAGAAAATTTGAGGCATAGAAATTGACACAGAAGGTTGAGGAACCTAAAGAACAACTCAAAGCTTGGAAAAAAAAAATAATTATTAAAAAAAAAAAAAATCACCCACCTCCCCAGAGCAATGCACTTTCTTATGAATAAATTGTTTTAAAGATTGAATGTTTTACACTGGAAATACTAGACAAGCCATTCAGACATTACTGAATCTTCATGGATTTTGCTCTCCTACCTCAAAAGGAAAACTGATTTCTGGGCAGTGGATTATTAATTCTAGCAAACTGTTTATAGCACACAAACGACACCATCTCTAGAATAAACAAAATTTTAATATCAATTTGAACTGAGGCCAGCACATTTTTCTTTTGGTGTCCTTTGCTTCACAGATGATTACTCTATTTCTATTTCTCCCATGAATGTTCCCAGGCAACTGATCCAATCCACTTGCTCACTGCCACCCAAATGAAAAGATGAAAAGGCCTTGCTGCTCTCCAAGCCACCGGCCCCCCTCGTCCTTAGTACCAGCTCTGGTGTTCATCAGATCCTTTTATGAGCCAGTTTGATTCATTACAACAGCAAAATGCTCTCCATTTTAGAGTTATTTTTCTGCCATTTTAGTGAACTAAAGTGGTTCACAGAAGGACCTGACAAGCGCTGCTGCTCTAACAAAGTAGCAGAGCCATGTGGTTGGGAGGAAGGGGTGCAGGGGGGACAAAGGCAGAGAGGAAACTTTCCTTTCAGAACAATGTCCGGTTAAATTAGCTCACTGCATTTCTCAAACCATGCCCTGACTTAGAAATTATTAGATGGACCACAAGAAGACATTCAAGAGCTTTTAGCTATCTTCAGAGCTACAAAAAAAAATTTATTGTACCAAAAAAAAAAAAGTATTCTTATGCAGATTAAAGGGTAATAGTCCAGCAGGGGGAAAAAAAAAAAGTTCTTACAATAGCAAGATAAGGATAACTCAGGAGAGGAGGGTAAAGAAAACTTGGCAGATTTCATCCTAGTTGTTTGGGCTTTTTTTTTTTCTTATTAAAAAAAAAAGCCCTGGGAAAGTGACCACCAATATCAGTAAGAGTTATGATGGAGAAGAGCTACAAGTACCTCTGATAAGGAGGAAACAGCAACAACTTTGCATTTTCTCCTGAAGTTGTTACCAGTATCCAAGTAAAACTATTAGGGGAAAGCTTCCATGCCTAGGAGAAAGACCGCGGAGGGAAGCAGTCGAGCAAGCGCCGGTGTGAGGTGCTGTGCCACAGGCAAGTGACAGTGTGCTCCAGATGCCCAGTCCCCAGGTTTTCTGCCTGGATCGATCTGCCTCGCTCTGTGATGGACTGCCTACTATGGATGTGCCATTTCACTTGAGAAGCAAGAAGTGAACGTGTATCAAATATATGACTCCCACAGTCAAACTGTATCGCTGACAGCAGCAAACGGGACAGCTCAGCTGCCAGAGGCTTTACCTTGCTATTCAAAGTTCATTGCCTACCTGGAGACACCTCAAAAGACAAACAACTTGCTTCGGTATGCACCAAGGAGAAAAATCCCCCTGCCCAAAACACCATCGTCACTACACCTTATCAAATCAGACAAGGGGTTTTCAGCCTTCCTGACTCCACCAAAGAACCTTAATGTTGGGCAGCCACAAAGCACGCCACAAATCCCCGAGTGCTGCAGAGACAGAGCCACAAAGGAAGACAGCAGCAGATCCCAGAAGCCCCACCAGCGGAGGATGAGATGGGGCATGCTGCCTGCATCCCAGCTGGCTCTGCAACATCCACCTCCAAGAGCCCCTGCGAGTCCAGTGCCTCCCACAGCAAAAATCCACATTGCCCAACCATCGCCGTACTGCACAGTCCAGTTGTGCCGCTAAGTCATGCGACAGTCTCAGCAGGGGAGTCGCACGGGAACCGCTGCTGAGCCAAAGGTTGACCATCCTTCATCTGGAGAGGCAGGCACAAAGGCAGCTGTTCTGGTTTCCCTTCTTTTGGGGGAGGGAGAAGGGGTGCTGGTGATGGAAGCAGAGACACAGATCAAGGAGATTCATCTTTTAAATAACTGTGTTAGGGAAATTTCTTCTGAGAAGGGTAACGGAAGCAATTCCTTTCACCTGCCACATATTTTTGTAGTCAAGGTTTTCCTTTTTTAACACCCCAAAATTAAGGAATCATCAGTTTGGGCAGGGGGAGAGGAGGTGCAAGGCAGTAGCTTATCTCCTCAAGAACCAGCCGTTCAAGAACTCAGCCACCTTACCCACAACATTTCTCCCAATCTCCCAAGTGAAAAGCCACACAAAAACATACCCTCCTTCCACTCTTTCTTCTTTTTTTTTTGAAATCACAGTGCAAGACGCTCGACTCCTAAGACTACCGACCACCACAATTATCAGACCCAAGGTGGAAAGCACGTTTCCATGCTTTCCACGTTGAAAGCACTGCCCTGAACAAGCCCATTTCTTCCAACGGCCGCATCATTTCTACAAAACACTCCCTCCCTTCTGCACGGCTGCCACCAAGTTCAAATCCTGTTTGAAATGCAAAAGTGTGTTCACTAAGAGTCCCTTTGGTGGAGGCAGGTGGCATGGGCTGGAGATTACTGCAGAATGGTAACGGAAGAGAAATGCAGGTGGAACTGCTGCCATTTTTTCAGTAACCTCTGTTAAGGTCACAATAGATTTAAAGCAGCACATAACTGCCCTCGCTTCTGTAAAAAAAAGCCAAAAGCCAAAACCCAAAATGACAACGCACCTTTGCAGAGGTGAAGAGAGAGAGGGGGGAAGAGAAGCTGAAGCCTTCCCCACCCGTGAAAGAATGATGCTTAAACTAAGGGAGAAGAAGGCTGAACGCCATTCCCAGAGCCGAGCGAACGCGGAGCACAGCACACACCTCGTAAGGGTACCGATAAATAAACTGAATTACTTAGCAGGTCTCTCCCAGACTTACCTCCCGAGGCAGTTCAGAAACTCCTATTTAACTCACTTTCTGAATGATTCTTCCCTAAATCAAGAGAGATATTAAATTGCTCACTATAAACTCTCAGTTTAATTCTTCACGGTTAAAACAACTGGAGGCAAGAATTACACTCTTAGCGGGAGTCCCCTCATCAGAGTTTAAAGGAACCTCTGAACTCACTTAAGCAACGGCTACAATGATGCAGGGCTTTTGTTTAAGCCACCCTGACACGACCACACCACAAGATCTTCCCAGGAGCTAGCAACAGAGTCCAAGCACCTCTGGAACCAAGAGCCGGAGATGACGACCTGCCTGCTTTTTGCCCTGCAATAAGCCACCAAATCCAACAAGCTGCTACTCCAGTCCAACAGCAGTGCAAAGCACGAGCACGTTCTCAAAAAGCCACAGGACTTGCCCAGATCTATGCCAGACAGTTGAGATGGAAAAAAAAAAAAAAATATATAAGCATATTCTTAAACCTCATTTCAAGGTAATAACCACAGTTATGGTCCCTTAGGTTTTTCCAGTCCCACATGAACAAACAAAGCGCATTCAAATATAGAACTAAGAGCAGCAAGTTATCTGGGATGCCAGATTTCTGGACTTCAGAGAAGCTCTCCTACCCAGGAATCGGTAAGACTCTGAAAACATTTGTTATACCCTGAAGAGCTAACTAAATGCATCCTTCAAATTTACCCATTGCTCACTAACAGGAAATTTTATCTCAGCCTTATTATTTTTTATCATCTGTTAGCCTCACCAGCACCTCCCTTTCTTTAATATTCCCTCTGTCAAGCACTAAAAACAAAGTCAATTTATCTCCTTTCTGGTTGACTTATCTTCAACTCCTAAAAAATACTAAACTGCTATTCTCTACATTCCAGACCAACACGCGCTCCCTTTCACCAAGTAACGTTTCAGCTTTGGATTTCAATCTCAACAGCTACATCGACGAATCCTCTCCAAGATGAATATTCTTTTCAAACAAGTTATCATCGACTCAGGACTTCCCAGCACACAGCTCACCCAAGCTGCTAATACCAAAGGCTTGAACTGAATTTCTCCATTTCTCTCACCTAAGGGCTGCCTCGCATTTCTCCCGGAGCAGCACTACACCAAGCCTTTCTATGATGAAGACTTTTTCTCAACATTTTGTCTTGTCACTGATCTCTAAACTTCCAAAATTCCAGCTTTCGGTCCAGTTTTAATTAACGTTCCCCTGAATTTTCTCTCAAAGAGTGACCAGTATTCCTTTGCACCTAAAGACTACTCATTTAACAAATCCTGTTTACCCTGTAAATAAATCCACAGGCTTCCTATTTTAAGATCCAGGACAAAAGTGCCTTTATTAAAGTCTTCCTTGGACTTACTCCAGGTTCTGATCTGCTTTACCACTGGCCACATAGATCTTGGTCTCCAAACCTTTCCTACTCCTTTCAAAACTGTCACAATCCTCCCCAGCAACTCCTCCCCACACCCCAAATTTCTCTGGCAAGCGATATCCTGCAATGGCTATCCCCATTTCACACTAAGTGGGATGGGACAAGACTCTCCCCACTCACAGCTGGAAGCCTCAGCACGAGAGAGGCATGAACCTGTTGAATGGCTCCAGGAGATGCCACAAAAATGCTCTGAGGGCTGGAACCCCTCTGCTGGAGGGGACAAGCTGAGAGAGTTGGGGACCTACAAGAAAGATGGGGACAGACTTTTTAGCAGGGCCTGCTGCAAAAGGACAAGGGGGGATGGTTTGAAACGGAAGACAGAGATTTAGACTGGAGAGAAGAAAACATTTTTGCCAGTGAAGGTGGTGAGAGCCTGGCCCAGGCTGCCCAGAGAGGTGGTCGCTGCCCCATCCCTGGCACCATCCCAGGGGAGGTTGGCCGGGGCTCTGAGCACCCTGCTCTGGTTGCAGATGGCCCTGCTCCCTGCAGGGGGTTGGACTACAGCTTTAGAAGTCCCTTCCAACCCAAACCAGCCTATGAACTATTCCATGCACAAAGCAAGGGAAACTATGACAGCTGTACTTCTTCACTATGAAATGATGGCAGAGCATCATTGAAAACAGAACTTGAAACAAGAGCCCTCTCCTATTCAACGGCTCATGAAGAACCTTTGGAAAGCTGCCACCAGGCTGCAGCACCCAAGTGACCCTCTCGCTCTAGCTCTCTGGTGCCAACCACCCCCTGCCAGGCAGCACCTAAGGTCTAACATGGGACTTCCTCAGGTTCTGGTGCAGCCACCCACCTCTTCCCACACCAACCAAAGCATCCTCCACGCTTTGGGTAGAAAGCAGTATTATTAAGAGTTGAAATGCATGTTTATTTTGTGACATACCCTAATTATCTAGGGCTGGCAAGAAAACGCAACTCCACTGAGCAAACAAGAGCGCAATATAAATTGGAAAGAAGATTAAAACCCCAATAGGAAAAGCACAATCTGAAGAGGAAGAAAAATCTATGGGAAAGCTGGAGTAGGGGGAGGGGGCAGGAAAGAGAGAACAGAATGAAATAAAAGGGTTAGATTTCAGAGCAGGACTGGTTTTGCTGCATAAAAGGAACCATACTTTGCACATCTGATGTACACCTCCATAAAATGCTGTAAGAAGTGACGCTGACTTTGTTGATAGCAATCAAAATAAACTGCGAGAAGGCCAATTTCTTTCAAAAAAGAAAAAAAAAAAATCACTAAGAAGAAATTTTAAAGCCAGCTACCTGAAGTTCTATCAGCAAACAGAAAGCTCAACTGAACGCCTTAAAAAGCAGCTGAAGGACATTAAAATTCATGTCCTTCCAAAACTATCCAGCACTGGATTCCCCACATGCTGGCTGCTCCCAGGCAGGTAAGCTGCTGCCCTGCTCACTACGATCACCAGCCCGTATTTAAATGAAGCCTGGACAGAATAACCTCTAGGATCAGGACCGTATAAGTGAAATTTAATTTTCCTCTCAGAACCATTAGGAAGAAGGTGGACATTTTGGCTGCAATGACTTTTTCCAGACAATTGATTCTCAAAGTTATTTATTCCCTGCCATTCCCCTCAAGGCCCTCTCGTCACAGCAACTGTCTATGTCACAGGAAGGTTGGACGCAGCTCCCATGAAAGCCAAGCAAAAACCACACCCGAAATCTCTATATAGGTCACTAGGAAGCGAAGCGAGCCCTACATCACACCAGCAAGGGCTTCTGGTCAGTTCCTATATGCCAATAAGCTTCCAAAGTCATGTGTTATAACGCTCTACTAATACAGCAGCTTATTTGTTAATTAGTACTCTTAATGATTTCAACTTTTAAATGAAAATGCTTCAACGATTATCTCCCTTTTTGGTTGGTTGGTTGTTTTTTTTTTAAGGAGAATGCATTTAGTGCAACGGGAGCAAAATCATCAGGATGTTTAGAAACTGCCACTGAGCAGCACCCAGAAACGAGAGAGCCCAACAGCACGAAGATCCTTGGGTTTGACTTGGCTTCTTCTAGGTGCGTGTTTACATCTTTGAAAAGTCACAATGTTGGAAGCTAAGAGCTAATCAGCTTTTGTATACTTAAGAATATCCTTAAGAGCTTTGTTGTCATATTCAGGCGCTTGGAATGTGTCCTTTAGGTCACAGCCTCCTTTCTATTTTTTGTATCACGCGTTCCAACCTCATTTTCCAAGTAAGAATTTCAGGGTGCAACTACAAGGTGGCACTTCCACGGCCACTCATCTCGGGTAAGACACAAACCACGAGAAGTTGCAGTTAAGATTCTGCAGGCAGAAAGAAATCCAGAGGAAAACTCCTCCACCAGGCTTCAGTATCTTGTCAGAATCCTAAGAAAAACAGGGGATGTTTCTGTGCCTCACTCCTTCCTCTGAAAGGCTTCTAAAAATACTTGGCGCTTCCCTTCACCTTTTTATCGCTGCCAAAATATCGACAACATTCGAGCCTTTCTTCCATTAAAATCCAGTGTTTGTATTTGTGCAAACAAGCTATTCGCAGGAAGATAAACGATGAGAAATGATGAAGTTAATGTCTGTCCTAACGACGAAGCTAAATAGATGCAGTAAATTAATACAATAACTTTTCTACTGGAAAAGTGAAATCTAAAGCCTCACCTACACACAAAAGACTCATTTGTAAAAGAGACAGTTTAATTATTTACTAAAATTTGCAGTTTTCTCATGTATACAGGGAACATAAAAGTAACATAAAAGTATCACCCGTGTTACTTATGGGCATCAGTTAACCAGCTCATAAATCTGAGCAGTTAGTGATCTGCTCACAGCAAACACAAAAGGGTTTGGAAGTCAGGGTTTAAGGGAACTGGGGGGGAAGAAGGGTGTGCAGACACACACCACTTGTCACACAGTTGCCTGTATCCTTGCTAGCCACACAGCTTTAGTGGAGTAACTCTACAATCACCAGAGCAAATACCAACCAGCAGGTTCTAAAAGCTTTCCCTTGAAAATTCATGTAAAAATAAGATGAATGGGAAATAAGGGGTTTTCTGGTTACTTTTTTCCTTCTCCTCCTCCCACTTCAACAACCCTTACGTATCGCACCACACACTTAAAAACAAAACTAAACCCCAAAGAGCCAGCTGCCCTGGGATGCCAGGGGTATGGGGAACCCCAGAGCCTCGCTGCGAGATTTCAGCAGCTCTTTGAAAACCTGCAAAGTTCCTCCCCCTCAGGCCTTCCACCTTTACAGAGAAATCCCATCTGGGTCGGTTTTGATTGCCTGAGAAGGTTTTACACTGCGGGTTCTCCTCCAGAGAGAGGCTGAGGCCACAAACCATGCACACCAGGGCAGGACGGGCCCACTGGCACCCAGAGGCCACCCGCGCCAAGTCTGACCCAGCAGCACATCACCTTCTCCAGCTTCGCCATCACCTTGTTTCACCTGTAATTGCCAAAAACTCCGTATAGGTCTTATAAAGTCCTAGTACTGTTGAGTGTTAACGGGAAACACCATGGACGTTCCCCAGAAGCTTTTGAGCGTGAAACAGCAAATAACTCACATGAAAAAAAACCACTACGCTCCGGTTAAGTGACCCCTCTACGTGAACTGGGAAGTCTTTACAGTGCTGCTTTGACCTAACTCTTTGGGTTTCCGCATGAAGCAAATTCAAAAGAAAATGGTTACACCTCAAATCTCCCACCACTGCACAGAGCTCTGGCTGCAACAGAGGATTCCGCTACACCCCGTTCCAACTGCTATTTTTACACCACTACGTCCTTAGGAATTGTTCTTTCCCTAGAAGAGCTGCCTGATCTTTACCTATGATCAAAACTTTCCTCAGTTACTGAAGAGGTAATAAAATCGTTATGGGGTTTGAATCTGAGCAGGTTTTTTTTCTTTCCCCCACTGTTTAAATAACCTAACCAGGATTTACAAGCAATAGCAGAACTATCATTACACTGTTAAATATTTAGTAAGATATTTGGTCAAATACGATTATGCGGTGAGTCACTAGTTCAGTTAAACTTGCAATCACAAGCATTTAACAGTCTTCATTACAGACCTTTCTTATTTAATAAAAGGCTGAAAAGAGACTGAAAATAAGCAGTTTAGGTTAACAGGAAGACAGGACAGGGGATGTGTGAATCTGTGGCATTTTCCAGTGCTACAGCAGGGGAGATTTTGTTTCGTAGAACTGTTTCAAACTTCAAATGTTGTCTCGTACACACACACACACAAAAAAATTACTTTTTCCAAGCAGTTGTGGTTTTATCCTAGAGGAAAACGGAACCCTATCAAAAAGATCTGCACAAAAACCCTGCGCACGTTTACAACCCCAAACAAGAAGAAACAAGCAAGGTTGCCACTTTTAGTAGCTGGAGATAGGAAAATGTACAGAACGTAATTGTTCTAATCACCTGTTACAAAACCTCAGGAACAAATGTTTAATTTCCCCCCAGATGGCATCTGATTTTAAAAGGCATTACTAGAATTTTTCTGCCGCTGTTAAAAAGGCAGCTCCCTCAGAAGAGGAAGCCCTCTCAAACTATCTCCTCACCGTTAAGTTTGTCAGCAACCCAGCTGTCCAGAATGTGTTTTATGCAGAGCAACGTGATTTTTTTTTTTTTTTTTTCTTTTTTTTTTTTAAAT
>JAAGNO010006088.1:11269-46415 GCA_033439905.1 Ceryle rudis | reverse complement strand
ATGTGGGTGCAGAGGTCCAGTGTGCTGCCACGGGGAAGAGGAGACCTGTTAAAAGCACATTGTGGACTTAATTTTGCAAAATGCTGCTTGATTTCTTATGCAAGTCTGCATCAGTTACTCGTAATGTGCAAAGTAGTGGTCTGGGTTTAATCACTTCTTCAGGAAGAAGCTGGGGGGTGTCTTTCAGCATCATTACCTGGCACCATTAAGCAGAGTTTTCCGAGTGTTTGTTGTCTGCTTCTATTAACACCATCCCTGTCCCTGGTGTGACATTTAGGAACCGTGGTTTTTCTAACTGAAGCCGTTGGCAGCCGCTGGCCTGGTTTTTAGCAAGTCTTTGCAAGTCGATACCAACTTGGGCAGCTGTCCAGGGAGGTGTAACACAGCCCAGGTGTAATGGTGTCAGCAGCCGTCACCACGAGCAGGCTGTTTCCATCTTCTGGGGTGCATAACTCTTCCGCCAGCTACAGCTTCGGGTCCTTCAGAGTGGATCTGGAAGCTGAACTGTCATCTCCAGATCTTGTCTGGAGCACAACTCTGCAAATCTCCAAAGGACAGAAGTTTGCAATTGTTCTAGGCCGTTATTTTCACCGTCTCTGATTTACAAGGTAAAAGCTGCAACAAATGCAGGGTTACAAATATTTTTTTTGATGGCTGGGTTTTTTGCTTTTGAGCGGTGCTCTCCCTCTGTGCTGCGCAGCTTCGGCTCGGTGGGATGGATGTGTCGGGAGGTTCATTTGTTCGGTTCTTCTGCTTCCTGGTGGGTAACCTGACGTTTCTTGCAGTGAGGAAAATAACACGTTTAGTTGTAATTTCTGAGGCTTTCTGAATGTGAAGTAAGACTTAATTGGAAGCAGGTCACCCAAAATTGTATTCTGTGTAGAAAAATCACACATACCAGTGATGGAAGAATGTGATGGCACACAGGTGGCATCTTTTGGATGCTGGTAGATCTCATGCTATTGATCTGATGGCAGAACATCTGAAATAAGACTACTTGGGATGTTTTAAAGAAGAAAAGCCTATGTATGGTGTCTGCAGAGAGCCTGGTGCGTGCCTCAAGTGAGGATGTGCCTCTGATGGTGCAGCCTGTGGCACGATCAGCTAGGTAATGGTCTGGAGATATCAATGGCTGTTTAAAACTGGGCTCATATGGGACTCCTACCAAGGTCTTTAATTCAACATGCGTATTTTGTTATTATTTAATAATAACCTGGTTTGACAGCTTTGCATAAATGATACTGGAGGCTAATGTTGCACACACCTACCTGGGATCCCACCCCATAGTTCCTTTCTACCTCCAAAGTCTCAGAGCTTCTCTCTTCAGCATTTCTATCGGGCAGCTTGGTTTCAGAGAGACAAAAATAAGTTTTCTGAATCTCTTGAACGAGCCCAGGCCTGCAGGCTACCACCTGGAGCTTCTTTTCTTGGGTCTGGCTCGAATACTTGACATGACAAGGCTCGGTTTCCTGACTTGGCTGCTGTTTGCTCATCTCGGAGACATACCGTAGCTGTTCTCATCACCGTCCTGTCAAAAGTTCATCACGGTCTGCGTCCCTGCGCCAGCCTGAAGAGCAGGAGAACAATGTCAACGTGGCAAGCTCTCCGAGCGTGTCATTGCAGCCTGACGCGCTCCATGGCTACGCGATTACTCATTTTCTTTAGTGGCAGCTGAGTTCTGTGTTATAATTTGATTGTCATGGTTCAGGTCGTGTCGTGTCTTAAAGCTTTGGGTTGACCAAAATGTTTTAATTTTTCTTTGCTGAAACCTCAGTGCGTGGGAAGGTATCTGATTTCTTGATCAGCTGTAATCATAAAAGATGAGCGTGTAAAAAAGCGATTATCTATGGTCATGGGTTTCGAGTGATGAGCCCTGGTGAGGTAAATGAGTTTAGGACTTCATGTCAACAGTAAAAGCAAAGACATCTTTTTTAATTTTAATTTTTATTTAATTTTTACCACCCCTTTCCTAACTGTGCTCCCCTAATGGAGCTGGACCTACATGTCTTCCAGCAAGAGGAGAAACAGGCTGGATTTAATGAGCATGGAAGGGAACTCTCCATTAAGGGTGCCAAACGTGGGCAGATTGAGCAATCCTTCTAAGCTCTCCAGCTCTCCCAAGCTTTATGTAGTCTCGGATCTTGTTGTTCACTGAAGCCAAGCGTGGATTTGGCAGTCTGCTGGTAGACGCAGAGACAGCCCAGATCTGGGAGGCAGGACTTGGAGGCTCTAACCCTGGGTTGTGTGGGAAAGTCGAAAAGAAGCCCTTTTGTGGTATTTGTCTGTGATACCGATCAGCCTCGAGAGGTCCAGCTGAGTTTCTTCTCCACAGCCCAAGCTATGGCTAAGCATGGGAAGACCAGCAGGTACCACCATCATGCTTTAAATAGCCTCTGTTCCCTGCCCCATCATCCCCTGTCCCATCAGCCAGCTCCATGTGGCTCTGGGGCAGGCCAGGACCTGCTGAGGAAAGTGCTGCTCCGCTTTTGCTTTTTAAAATCTTGAGGTATATGGTTATGCAGAGGGTGGCTGGAAGAGCAGGCGCGTGGTCTGGCTCTGTCTGCTGAGCCATTATGGTTTGGTGTTACATCTAAGGGATGTAACATGGATCTCTCCTGGGCATTGCCTCTGTGCTGCCAAGGATGTGACACGTTGCTACTGGGCAATCTGTCTGGGCAGATTGTTGGAGCAGGGGAGCATCTGAGGAGGCATTTTCACATCAGCAGATGCTGATTTGTGGTAACACAAGGACACCAGGGTTGTTGGGGTGGGGAGCAGAGGAAAAGGGGGTGCTGTTTCTCCTGCATTCATTATGCAACAGCAGGAAGACCCATGGCTTAAAGCAGCATTGTCCTTCGTACAGGGAAAAGTGAAACCTCTCCTCTTAGAGGAGTTGGTGAAGAGCAGGGCCTTCAGAGAGGGTTGTGCCCACCTGATTTTGCAAGAAGCTGTTTTTATTCCTGGGAATGGCTCTGCAGATGACTTGGACATCTGAAAGATAAAGCTCTGAAGTACAGTCAGCTGCTGGATGTGATGCAGGGCATTTGATTGGGGTTTTCTAAAACCTCAGTGTCAAGGTTTTTGGTTACACAAACTTGAAACCTGTGGTTGGGGTTTGGACCTGTGCTGAACCTGTTGGACCCGCTGGATTTTGGGTGGTTGAGCAAAAGCTCTGGGCTGTCCAGACCTCAGGTGGGTGAGCAGAGAGTTTCAGACTCTGTAAGCATCCCTGATGAAATGCTCCCAAGCATTGCAGTTAAAGCCATTGCCTTAACGAGCCCACCGTTTTCCACAGAGCCCTACACTTGCAGCCCTTGGAGGGCTCCACAAAGGAGGGAAATACTGTCCTGGGCTGCAGCTCCACTGTTCTCTTTGGGAAGTTGCAGCTTCCTTCCGCTCATTTAAAGCCCCCGGCTGACCCTCTGATGGTGGGACAGATGCTGGGACGGACAGACGCCGAGTGGCTGTGCTCTGCCGAGCCGGGAGCTCCCAGTGGGGCTGACCACCACGCGACGTGGGTTCTGCTGCCTCCTCGCACGGGCTGTAATGGACTTCTCCTGGGCTCAGCCCGTGTTTTGAAGCTGGGGGGAGGTCATTGCTCGCCTGGGAGGACACGAGCATCTGCCCTTTCCTGTGATTTGATTTCCCTTCTCCAAACTTGGGGGTGTTACTTGATCCTTGTCCCTTCCTCCAGCTCTGCGTTATCTTGGTCTCATCAGCTGCTCAGTGGGGGTTTTATCCACACTTCTGGGTTGATTGATTTATTTTATTTCCTACTTCTTTCTCTGAGGGAGGGTATGGAATGGAAAAAACGAGCCTGACGGTCCTCAGAGGGAGTTCATGTTCGGCAAAACTTTCCTAGGATAAAATAGAACGAGCTCTCGCAGCGCTGGGCTTGGGCCATGCGGTGCTGCTTGGGCTGGGGGGGTGACAGCAGCCTGGGGGACACGTGATGCTGCTGCCCCTCCCAGAGGCTCCTCCTGCAAGCAGGGAGAGCCCTGATGCAGTTGTCATATACATTTCAGCCTATACTTCAGTCACTGAACATCTCTTCTGCATCTCTGATTAACTGGATGTAATCATCTGACCCTCTGCTCTGTCTCCTAGCTCTTCATGCGTCCTTGTAACGTCTGCCACCTCCGAGGTGTTGGCCTCTGGTCCTTGTTTTCTTTCAGTAGCTCACACCTTATATGAAATCCAGGAGTTGTGGTTGATATTTGTGCCCACCCTGAGCGCTGCCCAGAGCTGTTCCTCTGAGGCTTGGGACTGCCCTGGGTTTAATAGGTTGCTCCAGAGCCTCCCGTTGGCTTTTTAATTGTTTTTACAATTCCATGAATATTTCATCTTCCAGTTCATAAGCTTAATATTGTTACCTGAGAGACGACTTCCCTTTGACAGCCTATACATCGTTCCTATAGGGTAACTGGGAGCTCTTTGCTGATGATGAGCAAAGACAAGATGATGAGCAGGACCAGTGCAGGGCCTGGCAGCCTGTCCTGGTGTGCTGTGGACAGCCTGTCCCAACACTGCTGCCTGACTACATGTTGTGCTTCTGTTGGGCAAGGTAGAAGCTCCTGGTGGGGTTGTGTGGGGAGTACATACTCCCCTCAGCTCTTGATGATGCTTCTCGCTGGGAAGGACCTTGGCTTGCTGCAGGTTTACTTTCCTTCAGTCCTCCCAATGTTGATCTATGGATGTTTGCTACAGTAAATGGTTGCTCTCCCTCAGGTACTCTCCTAGGGCAAATCCTTGCTTGTGGGTGGATGTGAGGAGAAGAAAATGTGGGGAGGTCAGCACTCATCAGAGTTTTGGGCTCATTAATCAGTCTCACTAAGTAGAATTTGCCCAAGCCATGAGTGGCCTGATATAGGGGTGCCTTTGAAATGAAGGGAAGTAATAGCCCTAAATTGAGAAATAATTTCATTCTCCACTTCTCAATAGATAAATCTGCTGTCCAACAACCCAGAATTTAATCTGTCCACCTCAAGTAATTCATGAGCTGCAACTTGAATCCAAATGTTAACGAGAGGGGAGATTGTTCTGGAGAGATGTTTGTATCGTTTCTGCGGCTGCTCCTGCCCATCAGAGACAGTGGGGCAAAGCAGGAGAAGGAACAAAGCCACATAAGATTTGATGCTGCTGATGGAGAGTGATACAAGCTCCACTTGTGCTTTTGACCCTTATTACTGCTCCCAAAACTTTCCTGCTAACACCTCGATGTGGAAATGAGCTAGATGAGGCAGAGACGTTGGGAGACATTAGATTAAGGTCAGTTTGAAATGCAGAGTGGTGTTGGCTGCAGCCCAGTGGCTCCTGCTGTGAGCTTGGATGCTCTTGGACTTTCTCCCTCCTTGTGACTTGGGAGCAAGCAAAGGGAGTTCCAATGCAATGTCAGAGTGGCACAGGGGAGCTTGCTGTGGCTTGGAGATGCATCCTTCAGCTTTCTTGAGGGGCTTGAGTCCTGGGATACCCATTTTCCCCACCAATCGTTGCAAATGATGTGTTTTCTCAATGAGAGACCCTCCCTTCCCTGTTTGCAAAGCCTGTGATAAGCAGATGCTCGCAGCTGCCTGGCAGGGACTGACTTTTTGCCTGGTGCTTTTGAGCCGTGCGGGCAGTGAGATAAGAGGAAGTGTGACATCACGGTCAGGAAGCGCTAAAGAAAGTTACTGTCGTCATTCATCAGTGGGTTATCTCAAACAGCAAAGCTGCAGCATTCCTTGCATGCTGCAGGACCCATTTCAAGCCCACGGCTTTGGCCCCGGTTCAGCGCGTGGCTGCCTGCCCGGTGCTATTGTGTGCGGCCCCGCTCCCCCCGGAGCACTCGCCCCAGCCGCTGGCAGTCATTGCCTCTCCCAAAGCCTGTGAGCTGTTGCATGACCCTTCCTTGCCAGGCAGAATCATCTACCCTGTTTCTTCCCTTTTCCTACGTTTTGACACATTATTAAGGAGGGAAAATTTAGACGGGGAGAAGGAAGAAATTTGTTATGCTGTGGGTGGTGAGACCCTGGCCCAGGTTGCCCAGGGAGGTGGTTGATACCTCATCCCTAGAACCATTCCAGGGGAGGTTGGATGGGGCTCTGAGCACCCTGCTCTGGTTGCAGATGTCCCTGCTCCCTGCAGGGGGTTTGGACCAGATGAGCTGTAAAGGTCCCTTCCAACCCAAACCATTCCCTGATTCTGAGTTTGATTCTCTGTCTCTTGCAGACTGCCAGGACTTGCCCCTCCCGCCCTTGTGCCATCTCAAGTGCAGGCACCAGGGACTGCTTTGATGCTCACATGAACATCCTCCAGATCCCACCTTGAGCGGTTTGGTGGCTGAGCTTTTTGTCTGTGTCTCTGCCATATTCCTCTACCAAAGCAACTCTGATAGGAGGGAGGAACTTCTTCCACTTGTGGCTTTCCAGCCTGTGATCATCTCCCCCAGGGTTGGGAGATGCTTTCCAACCTAACCCCAATGTGTGATCAGTTGGCTCTTTTTTGAGGAATTTGCATCAGAAATGGCTGCTGTCTACTCAGTACAGGTGCCACAGGCACTCAGTCATATGGGGACCACAGGGAGGGGCATTAGTAACTAAAACAGGAACATGAGGAGGACCCTCCCACCCCTGGAGCCGAAGTTTCCAACTGCAGAAACATCTGACCTGCCCTCACCGGGGTGTGGGAGCAGAGCTTGGGTGGCTGGGCACGTCCCCACTAAGCTCCTGGTGTCCCCGTGCAAAGCGGAATTATCATAGTGCCCCAGTATCTGGGTTACCCCAAGTACCCAATTGTCTCTTTCTCCATCTCCACTGAAGGCTTCTCCAGTGCGTTGATCAGGTTGCAGGACAAGTTTCTGAGTTGTGTTGAAAATTTGACAGCAGTACCCTGATAGTCCGAGGAGTCTGGAAACTTACTGCATTCAATAAAACAGATAATATCATGACATCCCACTTAAAAAAAAAAAAAGGCATTCCAGAAGCTCCTGAGGAGTTTCCAGCATGTCCTGGGTGCTGGTGGCTGCTCTGCCCTGTGTGCACGAGGGTGGCTCTGGTCCTGCAGTGGCTGAGATGCTGCTGGAGCTGCTGAAATTGCAGCTACCCTGCTTTGCCCAGTGGGTTTCTGCCAGGCTGTGGCTGAGAACAGTTCCTGAGCCTTAGGGCTTCGCAGAGTGTTTAAAAATAAGCAAAGCTTTTCTGAAATGCGGTGAGCGCAGGTGATGGGGCCCTTCTGCTGGGCCACTGCTGCTGCCTCTGCTGCTGGCTCCTTGAGACTCTTGGAGGATTGGGTCAGAGCTGACCACAGATTTTTCTGGTCTGTTGGCAGGCTTCAAGGTATTTTGTGTTACTGGATGAGTTTCTTGCTCCCTGTGGCACGATCACACCCCCGCCTCCATTGCCTCTTCACTCTGGCTTCAGTAATTTCCCTCTCCAAAGCACCTTGGATGGGCTTTGCAGTGCCCGGGGAGCTCTCCCCACAATGAAGGCTTGTGCCATGGCTGCTTCTGGTACGGTGGGAGATGTTGGTATCTGTGGAAGATGCTGGGTTCTATTACCTGAATGGAACCTTCTGGTTGCTGGTGCTGTCCATCCCCAAAAGTGATGGCTGGTGGGTACTGAGGCTGTTTTGGGTGTGTAGGAGGGTGATGGCAGGATGTGGGATGTGTGGTGCTTGGGCTCCTGCTGGCCCTTGCACCAAAGGAGGTGACAGGACCTCGCTTCAGTGCTGATCTCACTTGAAGCATATAAATGACAGCATTGATTTTTGTGCCTGGCAGGTGGTGAATGAACCCTATGGAGAACATTGATTTCTCTCTCTCTCTCTTTCTCCTGTGGAGTGTTTACTTGTCCAGAGGTGTGATTGACTGGTAAATAAAACGGCCTCAGCACAGCTCACATTCAATTGTAGCTAATTTTAACATGTGGCTGTTGAGTAACACTATCAGGCCAACAATTCACGGTCTTCCATCAACAGCAAACCAACCTCAAAATGCCTGTGAGCCAAGATGGTATTTTGCCTGTGGTGAGAGAGAAATAGTAGAGGAGCAAATGGTACCCTCAGACGTGTGTTGTACCCACCCTGACTTCTTGTGCATGAAGAGTGGGGCTAAAATCTTGCAGTGGGATGATCCCTCCCATCCCCAAGGAGTGGCTTTTCTTGTGGGCAACATGGTGGCCTCACTCTGGTGCCAGCTCCTCACTGGTGGAGTGGGACAGTGGTGCTCCTGCCCTGGTTTTAATGTGGTTTCCATCAGGCTTTTTTAGCAACTCTTTAAATAGATTATCGGCTTCTTTCTGGATGCTTGTCATCTGCCTGTGCTCAGTGGCTGGTGGCTTATCGCAGGCATCACCTGGAGCTGTGGGAAGGGCAGTGACACTGCTGTGGGTGCCTTGTGCTCATTTAGCAGCTGGTGGTGAGATGGCTTCCAGGTTTGAATTGGATGAGCAAAGACAGGTGGATGCAGCTGATGTTGGAGTTTGGCTGGTCCTGTCCTTTCTCACCATGGCCAAGCTGAGATGGGGGTAGCTCAGCCCAGTGGTGGAGCTGGGGCTTGCTCCCTGCTAGAAATGCTGTCAGGACAAGGCATCTGTTTGCTTGGATGGGTGAACTCTCCATGATCCTTCAGAAATGAGGTGGTACGAACTTTGAGCTTTTTAGGAGTTGGAACCACAAAGGCATGGTGCAGAACGTTCAGGATTTCACACCGTGGGGTGTCCCTTGCTTGGCTGAAGGTGGGGCCGGTGAAAGTCCCTCTCTCCTGAGCTCTTCAGCCTTGGTTGGTGCCCCCGCTGCGGGACGAGCTGGAGGAGGGGAGCGAATGCCGCAGAAAGGCAGGGCAGGTCTGCGGAGGAACTGCCTCTTGCTGTGTGGAATTACGGCTGTAACTTGTGTCATTAACTTTCAAAACTGGAGGCTTAAAAGGATTTAAAATAAACACGTGCTAGAAATTTGAAATCAATGAGACCGCAGCGCATCAGAAGATACACCCCTGCAGCAAGCAGCCGCTTTGCCCAGGGTGTGAATTCTTGCAGAGACCCAGAAGATAAAGTTATGAAATAACCCGTATCACTGAGAGAGGGTTGTAAAGCAATTCCAAAAAAACCCTCTCAGTCTAGACAGATTATATTTACTGCAGTGTTTATGTGAGATAGAGGAATGCCCTAGAAAAACAGAATTGTTTTCAATTTCTGCCGCTGGCTCTTGCTTGTCTAATGAAAAGGCTCTGATGTGATGGGAATGTCCTGTGCTGGGGGAGCTCTGCTGAGGGGGCTGGAATGGGGAAGAAGGGTACAAGGTCATTTCTTTCTTTGTGTAGGTGAATCAGCCTCTTGTTAATGAGGTGATTTTGCTAATCCATTGCCACCGACATCACGTATAATCCCAAGTGCAGTGATAACGACGAGCTGCATCGTGGTCGTGTCGACAGAGATATGATGGCCCCAAACATTCTGCTTCGATTGTTTTAATTAAAAGAAAATTAAACTATTTTATATTGCTTTGAGCTCCCGGTGAGGTTTGCAAGCAGTGTTCCTGCATGGTGGTGGTTTGATGAGAACTTGGGAAGCAGAGGTAGTGCCATGTGACAGAAGCGTGCTGACCAAACACACCCAAAGGCAGTTTGCGCCTCTGTATCACATGGGGATGATTCAATCCTTTAAGAGGTTGATTTACTTAGAATTCTAACGTATTTATTATGTATCTTTGAGGAATTTGCCGGGGAGGGAAGTTTGTTTTTCTTTTTTTTAAATACAGCAGTAAATTGAAGGTATTTTGTAAAATAGCATGAGGATGCAGAAAGAAAAGTGAACTAGATTGGCTTGCTCAGCAGAGTTGCTCTATCCTGATGAAGGATGTAGGTGATGCAGCCACAAAAATGAAGCAGATTTTTATTCTTCACATCTTAGCCTTGGTGCTGCCAGGCATCACCTTTGGAGCGAGACTGTCTGGAGTCCACAGACTTCTAAATCCCTGATGCTTGTGAATAAACGACCAATTTTTGCTGTAGTCAAAGACAGGATTCTCTTGAAAGAGAAACATAGAATCATAGAATGTTAGAGCTTGGAAGGGACCTCTTAGAGATCCAGTCCAGCCCCCCTGCCAAAGCAGGATCACCCTAGGCAGGTCACACAGGAATGCAGCCAGATGGGTTTTGAAAGTCTCCTGAGGAGGAGACTCCACAACCTCTCTGTGCAGCCTGTTCCAGGCTCCATCACCCTCACAGTAAAGAAGTTCCTCCTCATGTTGAGGTGGAATCTACTGTGCTCAAGTTTATACCCATTGTTCCTTGTCCTACTGCTGGGCACTACAGAAAAGAGATTGGCCCCTTCCATTTGACGCCCGCCCTTCAGATATTTATAGACATAAATAAGGTCCCCTCAGTCGTCTTCTCTCAAGACCCAGTTCCCACAGTCTGTCTTCACAGGGGATATGCTCAAGTCCCTTAATCATCCTGGTAGCTCTCTGTTGGACTCTCTCCAGTAGATTCCCATCTCTCTTAAATTGGGGAGCCCAAAACTGGACACAGTATTCCAGGTGTGGTCTATCTAAGGCAGAGTAGAGGGGGAGGAGAGCCTCCCTACACCACTGGATGTTGCTCTGCCAGTTGAGCTATCTGAATAACTCAGGGTGGTCCCTGGAGGGGTGAGATTTCTACCTCTTGTAGTGGGCTAAGATTCGCGAGGAGCCAAGCTTTGTGGAAGCAATCCTGGGGATTGCTGCAGTCTTGGGAGGAGGATCTGAGCTGGGACAGGAGTAGCTCCCATGGCTGAGCCTTGGGGGCTGGGGCCTGGCTGATCTCTCCTGGATCTGTTCACATCTGTGGTGCCTGCAGCATCTGGGAGGTGTGAGGCTGAGGGAGCAAATGTTGCTTGAATAAGTTGCCAATTGTTTCAGACCTCAAAGCAAAAAAAAAAAAAAAAAAAAAGCTAATTTTCCCTGTCCCAATCTTTTGTTTGGGATATGTGTGTGGATACCTATGGATGCACAGCAACACGTGCAATAAACGCTGTGACCCGTGTCCCTTCTGTAGGGAACCAAATGCGATCATGCTGGAAATGGTTAAAAGCTCAACCATGGGCTTCTGTAGAACATCAGCTGTAATTTATATTTGCCTTCGACCTTGGAAGGGAAACGTCCTGGCTCGAGTTTTCCAGCCCTTCTGCAATGTTACCTTATGTGAAACTTGTTTTTCAAAAGGGCGTTTGTTTCTGGTGCGCAGCTGAGAACACAGGAGCCCTCACAGGGCACCAGGAGCTTGACATCTTCAGTAACAACAAATAAACTAATGCCTGGCCTCTCAGCACAGCTTCCTAAGTCCCTGTTAACTTGTCTCGCATGTGAATTTAACTCGGTAAATCTCAGTTAAAATTTGCTCCTGTCTATGCTCACTTTTCCCCTCCCTTTCTTTTTTGTTTCCCACAGTTTCTCTGTTTGAAGAACATCCGAACATTCCTGAAAGTGTGTCATGACAAATTTGGGTTAAGGAACAGCGATCTGTTTGATCCCTTTGACCTCTTCGATGTACGGGATTTTGGAAAGGTAAGAGTTACTCCTGAGCTCCTGGGAAGCGATGGACCTGGCACTCTTGGCACTGGGCCAGTTCTCCGGACTTGTCCTGCAGGTTTTGGATGAAAATATGAAGGGCTTGTGGTTTTTTGAGCAGTTTCTGCACCCTTAACCCATGCATTGGCCACCCGTTCCCTGTGCCCGTGGTGGCCTGCACGTCTAGGGCTTGATTCTCCTGTGTCCTTGGTTTGGGAAGGGAGATCAAGCCTTCAAGCTTTCTGCTGTACATTACAGAGCCTCTGGGATAAGTCTCTCAAGTACATGAGAAATGTCTTTTTTTTGGGGCAGGGTGGGGATCAAAATAACTATTTATAAGAGCTTCTGGAAGAGGCTGTAGCCCTGGTGACTGGGTGCTGCGCTGGGGTTGGCTTGTTGGGGCCTCTTCCCAGCTCCAGCTGCCTCGCTGGCTGACTGGGGTGACACCATCTCCTTGCCTGTGAGCTCCCCGTAGGGAGAGCACCTGCAGGCTGGTGCTAAACATCATCCCTACTCTCTATGAACCAGCCTGAGGGATTGTACCTGGCAATCCCAGCAGCACGTTTCTCTGTTGCAGTGTTACAGGTCCTTATCAGCTTGGACCCAAGTTTGAACCAACTCTGTGACAAGGACCCCTCATCTGCAGTTGTTTCTGGCTTTGCCTGGTGTGGGTGTAGACCTTGCCAAGGTGCCCTTGGTTTTGTAATGTGGCCAGTTGAGTTTCCAGGGTGGGTCAGGATGTTTCCTGCCAAGGATGTTCTTCAAAACTGTATTTAGAAGTGTGGTTGTTTTTTCCTCCTGGCCATTCCTGGGTTCTGGTTGTGTTTGTGCCCTGTGTCATCTAGATGGGAGAGAAGAGAATACTTTTGTATTTAACCTGTAATTGATGTGTGCCACCAAATGCTGAACAAGACCCAGCTCCCTTCCTGGGGTGGAAAATCCTACCAGGTTTTGACAAGTGGCTGCTGTTCTGATACTCTGGCTTTTGATGCCAAGAGCACCAGGGCTGTGCTGTTGCTCTGATGGATACTGGGCTCAGGGAAGCTGTTAGGCAGGACAATTACTATATTCTTCGGTGGAAAAGGTGTTAAAAGATTTAATATTGTGCTCTATTGTTTTACCTATTTCAAGGTACCAGGCGTAAGCTGCTGGAAGGCATCTTCTCTTCTGATTATCCAAAGAGTAGATTTTCACTGCTAATGGGGATATATTATTTGATATTTATTGCCTAATTTATTTCTGGACCATTATCTGGAATGTGCAATTGCAGGGGCTTGTTTTATGAGGGTTTTTTTGATTTATGAAATACAAGAAGGCGATTGTTGTTCTGGGAATATGAATGCACAGAAGGAACCTTTTGGGCTGGGGAAAGAACCGCTGCTAATTAAAATGCTGCTTTATCGTCACATTGTTCCTTGCTTTGTGCTGTTTCCAATTGCCTAAGATGCCTGTTAACAGAGCCTGGCGTTAAGCACTGCTGGAACACATCAGCTGAACGCAGCTTGGTTTCCTTTTTGGTCTGGTTGGAGAACAGCTATTCCCTCCTCCTCCTCCTGTTTGCTTTCTGGGGGGACAATTCAGGGTTGTGAGTTAAAGGGGAGATGATTTGCCATTCCCTCTTACCTCATAACAATTTAGTTCTGGAAAGAGACTTGTGGTAAACTTCCAAGAAATCCAAATGTAATTTATTGCTTGAGTCTTGCTTATTTTCACAGACGTTGTCATCCTCAATGTGGGAGGCAGATTCTGTGTACAAAAACCTCACCGATCTTTTCCCAGTGCAGTTTCTTATCAGTTTGGTGAAGGTATCAGCTGTTCAAGTCTGCACCGCCCTAAATCCCTCCGGAAGCCTGTCAAAACACATCCCCATTGTCTTTGCCACCTTTCATTCCCACATTATCCTCAGATCTGTGTTCAACAGTGGCAAAGCAAATAAACGGGGGAAAAAAATCTGTTGACCAAAGTGCTTTTCCGTTTTGAGTCACGGCGAGAGCAAAAGGATCTCTAATCCACGTTTCCACCGGCCAAACACAGACTTCACGCACAAAAAATTCTTCCTGCAGCTATTCATTCCTTAGATCAGTAGCATTTTGGGGTTACAAGATACTTATGTAGGAGACCTTTCTGAACAGAGCACACTCACAGTTGGCCATTTAATTGCATAGAAAGTTTGGTGGAGCGGTGTTGGGTGTTTCCTTTCTGGATGCCACTTAAGCAGTTACTTCTCTCCTCCAAACCAGAAGGCCAGTCAGACAGCAATTACTGGTTGCATTTGGGTTTGCTGCAGTGTAATTACCAAGTAGAAGGGCAGGGGCTTGTGTTTATGCGGTGCCAACCTATACGTAATGGGCTTGTCCTTTGGGATCTCCAGGGTCCTTCGGGGTTTCTTCGTGTAAGAAAAACACTAGTGCTTCAGAAAGAGGAAGAAAAATCAGATGCCTCAGTCTTGTCTTGGCCACTCTGAGAGGTTTCCATAGCTCCCTTTTGCTTCTGAGCTAGGGCTTCACCAAGGAGGACCTGCCATAGGATGGATGGACCCTCCTCCAAAGATTCAAGTGTGGTCGGAGGCTGCTCAAGTCCAGGAAAGTGTGTGTGGGTTGTTTTATTTTTTTATCCTGAATTTTGCTGCTGCTTTGAGTTTAAAGCTTGGGAAGTTACTTCTTTAGTCTCACCAGGATAACAGCTGGTGAAATGGGATCATGAACCATGTGGGCTTCTCTGTCTGAAATCCCAGTGGAGCCAAAAAGCTCCATCTCTGCCTTCGTGGGATGTGGAGAAATTGGCAAGTGCAGGCTTTTGCCAAATAGATGCGTCATGTTTCTTGTAATCTCGGTTACAGTGTTTCCCAGTTACCCGAGGGAGTCAAAAGGCCAGTTTAAATTGCTCACAGCCAGGTTTTTTCCCAATGTCCAGCTGTTCAGCAATCCTGCAGTGACAAGGGACATGCTGTGCTCCATCCATGGCAGAGCTTTCCAAACGTGACATGAGATGCTGACCTGCAGTTCCATCTGTGCCCCTTGAAGACACCTTGAAGGAATATAATGTTATGTTGTGTTCTACAAGCTGGCTCTTTAATTTTTATAATTTCTTTGTTTATTATTATCCCTCTAAAGTGGCTGAAAAGCTCTGAGGAGGAAAAGCCCTGTTAATATTGCCTCTTGCCCAGTTAGGGTCTGATCCTGCAGGAATGAGCACTGGGGTCCTCTGCAGGGGTGCTGTGCCCAGTCTGTGCTAGTACAGTGTGGCTCCTAAAAGAGATTAAAATAAAAAGCTGGTGCTCATGTACCGCGTGCTGTTGTACAGTACTCCATGCACGTTTAATAGCAGTGATGGTATAAAATGTAACTCTTACTGGACTCGTTAATTTATTGGCACCAAATTTAATGAGATAAAATGTACGTAAATATGCATTAAACTCCTTATCACTCGATTAGTCAGCACGATGGTAGCGAGGTTCATTAAAGGGAGTTACTCATTTTCAATAACTTTCAGCAATGTACTACTTTTTTTTAAGAAATATGGTTCAAATATTCATAAACCCGTGGAGCGCGCCATTTATTACCCTCCTACTCCTCTCTGCTCTCCTGACGTGTATTTAATTGTCCCGACTTTCTTTAGAGGTTCCTGGGCTGCTTGAGAAAAGCTTTTTTGCAAGATAGTGTCTTTCCTACCCTGACCCATGGGTACAAAATGATGCTGTTCTAAAAATGGATGACGGAAACAGCTCACAGGTCAGCTGAAAAATGAGGAGACATTGCTACTGAGATTAAACTAGGGGTTTTTTTTTCTTCACTCCCTTGGTTCTGGTCCAGAGGTTGGTGAGAACTGTACCAACCTCACAGCTCAAGTAGCGCTCAGAGGAGGCGGCTCTGGATCAGTCCTCCCTCTCAATTAATTGAGCCCTCCAAGGTTCACTGGCATGTGTGACCTGTGGGTGGTTGATGTGGGACTTGTGCATGGCTTGTCTTGCGTGTCTGAAGTGCCGGGGAGGGGATGTTCATGATGGGGAGGGTGGCCCTGAGCATGACATGCTCCAGCAGGATGGTGGGAGAGTACAGGGGAGCTGCCAAAGCAGGGATGCGCTGGTACCATCAACGTTAGTGTGATGGATACCCTCTATAAAGCATTTGCATCTTCAGAATAATTCTTGGTGTGAAGGTGTCCCTTTCCTCCTGCTGAAGAGCTGGTGTGAAGCACTCTAGGAAGGTTCTGGGAGGATCTGGTTGTTGTAGATTTGTCCTCAGCTTCATCAACCTGTGGTTGGAGGTTCTGCAAAACGAAAGATCCCCACCTCACCCCCCTTGCTTCTTGCCGGAGAGTCAGAAAACTGAGTTCCTGCTTGGTTTCAGCTAGGAGGGTGGGGAGCGTTGTCAGAATTATTTAAGGGATTAATAACTGAGAGTTGGTGGTTTGTGCTCCTCTGCTGAGAATTCCCCTCCTTCTGTCATCTAACTTCACACACACAGCAGTGTCCCTGCAGCAGTATTTTAAAGGGCTCCTTTTTAACATATCTTGGGCCCTTAAAGGGGAGAAAGAACTACTACCCTCAAGTAGGTAGTTGAAAACTGCAAGGCTTTCAGATAAGCAGCTGCATTTTGGTGCTGTACCCAAAGCCAGCCCAACACCTGTCGTCCTGCAGCTGCTGAGGTAGCAGGAGCAGCTCTTCTCCCATTCTTGACTTTTTAGGTTTGGTTTGTTCCTGACCTCTTGTAGCCAAGACCAAATTAAGAGCCGTGCACTTTTTGCCGTGCACTTTTTGCCGTGCACTTTTTGCCGTGCACTGGGTGGCCAGGAGCAGAGAAGAGCATTTGCCAGGGCTCTAGCCAGCTGAGCACAGCATCCCATCCCCAGCTCTGCAGTGCTGGGTCCAGTAGCCATCCCCGGAGTGGGCGGCCGGACAGACCTTGCCGGGTTGTGTTCCTCTCTGCCAGTTAGTTGGCTGCTCCACGGTGCTTGGCTGCCTGTCAAGAAAGGGATCCTATCGCAGACGGAAACATTTCCCATTGCTGTGTCACTCGCACAGCGCGTGTGCAGCGGGAGGGGTGGGAAGTGAGGAGAATTCACCAAGAGAAGGGGGTGTGTATTTTTATTTTTCTATTTCTTTTTAATTCCCAAGAGAGCAGTAGAGTAACTGGCCTGCCCAGAGAATTGTGATGCAATTGCCTGCGAGAAACCAGGAACCCGCTTCACTCCTTACCTTGCCTGGTGCTTGTCATGATGTCCCCACCGAGGAAGGACCCACACAGGCACTCTGAGCGCACACAGCCCTCCATGAGCCTGTGCAGAGCTCCCGCAGGGCTATGTTGTGCTTTATGGACCATGGCCGTGCTTTTCAGGAGCGACCAAAGAGCTTTGCCAAATAAAAAACTCACGTGCAACTTCGATGCTGCCTTCAGGGTATTGCCCGGCACCCTTGGGTGCTGCAGTCCTTTCCCAAGGGAGAAACCCCAGCTCTGGGAAGAGTGTGAGAGTGTGGGGAAGGCAGCCCTGCTGTGGCAGCTCGTGACATGCCCGTGCAGGGAAGTCACCCCCTGCCAGTTGATGATTAACTCCCCAGTTGCTTGCAGGAGCTGTGGGTGAGGTTTGGTCGCTCTGTGCTGGCTGGTATTTGGCCACCTGTGTTTTAAAAGGCCTTGCTGGAAGTGAACTGGAGATTTGGATATTGAAATGGATGCTACAAATGGCAAAAGCAGGCTGGAACACCATGGGTTGGGTTTAGTTTATTTTTTTCCCCTCCGATCTCTGCCAGCTTGAGGGTTCATTTGGGTTCCAAGGCTGCTTATCTCACATTCCATATGTACTGGAGCCATCTTCTTAAAATACCTATGTGTTTATCCCTTCAAATTCTTTCTGCTCTGTCTTGCATGGTGAGAAGTCTTCCTCAATTTCCAGATTTTGTTTGTGGCCAGTCGATGCACCCTTGTATCTCTGTCTGCTGATGTTGTCCATTAATTAAAATTACCTTTTCTTTCCTCTCAGGGCACTTCTTTCTCATCTTTTTGGTAGGATGTATAAGTATTTATGAATCAGAACCAAATCTCTCCGTGGCATGTATTTTTTCAGGCCAAAAGCAGCTTTGTTTGTTCATAGCCCTTTTGCTGAAAGGTCAGATGTCTGCTTCCTTGGTCATCCTATGGACATTGGCCCAGGCAGATACATGCACATCTCTTGGACTCTGAGCTGGTTGGCAGCAAAGCAGCACTAAGCTGGTATGAAGGCCAGAGACAGGTTTCCCAACATCCCTGATCCTTTTAAACATTGTAAGGCTGGTCTTAAATTAGATCTGCCTGCACCTAGTGGGTAGGGGCACATTAAATAGTTCTCCATCGTGGTGTGGGTTGACCTTGGGTGATGCTGTAAGATGTGGGGTGATGCAGGGACCCTTCTCCCATCCTCCTGAAAACCTTGAGGACATCAGGTTGGTTCAAGGTGGGGCTGCAGTAGCAGGTGCAGTGTGTCCAGCAGATGTTTTGAGCTGGAACGCTAGAAGTATGTACAGGAAACCCTGACGCTGAACTTCCCTTAAACACGGGGTAAATGAGTTGCAGAGTCCTGTGGCCAGTCGAGCGTGGATCAGACAGTGCCATGCACAAGATGATGAATGTACAAGTAACTGAAGGGTAGTTGTAGCAAGGCAGGAGTTGGTCTCTTCTCCCTAGTGACAAACAATACAACAAAAGGAAATGGCCTGAAGTTGAACCAGGTTCAGGTTGAATATTAGGAAGGATGTTTTGATAGGGCTGGGAATAAGGTTGAACTTGATCTTGAAGGTCTCTTCCAGCTGGAACGATTCTATGATTCTATAATGTTGCCCTGTAATATCTGGTGGACTGTGAATCTTTCTAGCTGCCTGTCACAGTTAATGTTGAAAGGGCCACACTGGTGTATTTTGTGGTCTTTAGGGGCCCAGTAGCAGAACCCGCAGCCTTAAATTGTGCAAAGGCAATAAGTTGCTGATAAAATGCTGTTAGTCTTTCACTGCTCTCTAAAGCCACCTCTGTGAAACACCCAGCACAGGCAGGGTAGCTGGGAGCTGAACCACCACACTGTGATCCTGGTGCCACCCCCTGTCCCACTGGCATGCTGGGCTCCCACCGGCACTGTGGGAGAAGTGTCTCTGCGTATGGCTGCTGCCTTCTGCTTGGGCTTAGGGCTGGGGAGATGTTGCACGGCCAAAAGCAGATACCCACATTCACATATCAGACCCCCTCCTGTGGTTCCTCAGCCCAGGGTGATGTTCATCTCTCTGTTGACTGGACACCCCTTGGGGCTTTTGCCAAGCCACTGTGGGAGAGCTCAGCTCCTGGCCAAGGACTTTGTGCAGCAGCTTTTAGCTGTGCTGTGGCAAATTCTCTGCTTTTTCCCCCTCCCCTCTGCTCTACTTATAAATCTGGTCTGTTTATAGATGTGCAGCTTCTCAGTGGAACTGAAAGAGCCAGAAATGTTCATTCTGGGAAGCTTTGCTTCCCCCCTGCTTCTTGGCTGCTTTCACCAGTATTTTTCCAAGGGGTCACATTAGGAGGTGTAATGTTTCAGATCAAACAAGCACGGGCAGGATCTTTCATAACTCCCGTAGTCTGGGTGGGAGAATTCTGCTGTTGGGCCTTAAATAGCGATGGAAGTGTTTAAAGGTGCAAGGAATCCAAGGTATTGATCAGGACGTGGATAAATGCATATCCTTAATGTGTATGAAATTGATTTTCCGTTACCTTCTTGATTTGTCTGAGCTCTCCTTGCAGTAATTTGAGACAAGATTAGGGAGAAAACTTTTTTTTTTTTACCACTCAAGTATTTCAAGGAAAAGATTTTCTAGCCCATGTCTCCAAGATGGGGGAGGGGGAAGAAGCCAGGCTCTTCTGGGTCACCCAACAGGGTTTTTTTGTTGTTGGTTGAAAAATGCCTTGTTTCATTGGAACCCCTTGAGATATTTTTTTCCTTTATTATTCCATTGGGCGTTTGAGACTTAATGATAACAGCGAGCATCATCGTGACTGAAAGATGTCAACAGGCAAAGAGTCTTTGTATGTCTTGGTGCTCAATTAGTGCAGCTGCTGTCACTTGAGCTTAACTATTTGATGTGTGTGTGCTTTGGGAAAGGAAGGAAATACCTCCCAGGTAATACCACTTAAGGGAGTCTTGGAATAAAAGGGATCTTTTATTTTCTAATGAGCTTTACTATTTCTTCATTAAAATCTTCTGCAGATTTCTCAGCCTCTTGGAACACAGCGTCTAATGATGAGTCTGTCCCAAGGCCAAAGGCTTTGGTTACAAATAATAATTAACATTTCTTGAAACAGCTTAATGTGCATGTCACCAATGGGCAAAAAATGAAACTATCAACATGAAATTTCTGGCACAGCCAAACCCCACAAACCTCAATACTCGGAGTAATTCTGCTCAGCATCTTCTCCATGTAACAGTCCAGAAAAATGAGGGTGGGTGAAAAAGCTGCTATAGGAAATTGTGATTCCTCTTGGGGCAGAGGAGAGTTGGTGCGAGTTAGAACACTGACATATCACACCCGAGCACAAACATCCTGATGCCAAGAAGAGCCTGGGGGTCCTGTGAAGTGTGTCCCAGGAGAGGGGCCAGGACCATGGTGCTCAGAGGGTGAGGGATTTTGTGCAGCCTGAGGCCCCACCATGGTTCTGCTAGATCTGTACTTTGCATTTGGATGGTTACAAGAGAAATGCTGATGTTTCACAGCAAAAAAAGAAAAAAAAAGTACATGAAAAAACCCCCAGAAGTGTTGAAACCTCCATATCTCTGCAGAGTGTGGTTTCAGCTGCTGTTGGCAGCCCCACCTCTTGCTCTCAGTCTCTTCTCTATCTACTTTGTTTGGGGGGGACTTCATGCTGTAGGAGCTGTGACTGGTGGGTCCTGTCCACCTGCAGGGACAGCTTTAGAAACCAGGGCTACGCTCACCCAGAGATGATGAAGATGTTCCTCATCTCTCTCCCACACTTCTTCATGGGGGGAAAAATAAAGGAAGGGTGAAAAAAAGGCATCTCAAACTATTTTGTTCCACTGGCTGTGAGAATGGGCTGCTTGTTTGTTCTTGGAGGGCTTCCAAATGGGGGTGGGGTTTTTGTGTGTGTGATGGTGCTGGTCTTTTTTTTTTTTTTTTTTTTTCTTCAAAAATGAAATCTCTCTTCAGAAACTCCCTGTATGTTCAGAAGTTCCTCCCACCTGCAGGCATTGGCGTGCACATGTGGGGTGGATGGGGAGGGCTGGAAAACTTGGTGGGAAATATCCTGGAGCTGCAGGGGGTTGGGTCGGTTGGTCTGTCTGTGCAGAGGGGCTGTGCTGGGTGCAGCGGACAGACAGCCAGGTAACGACAGGGGATCACAGGGCTGGGCTGCAGCTGCAGGGTGGGTAGGGAGTAGTTGGCTTTTGATGGGTTTGGGGTTTTTCAGCCTGGAGAAGACAAGGCTCCAGGGAAACCTTATTGTGACCTTTCAGTGCTTCAAGGGGCCTGTCAGAAAGATGAGGACAGACTTTTTAGCAGGGCCTGTTGTGACAGGACAAGGGGTGATGGTTTTAAACTCAAAGAGGGGAGATTTAGACTGGAGAGAAGGAAGAAATTGTTTCCCTATGAGAGTGGTGAGAGCCTGGCCCAGGCTGCCCAGAGAGGTGGTCGCTCCCCATCCCTGGCACCATTCCAGGGGAGGTTGACTGGGGCTCTGAGCACCCTGCTCTAGCTGCAGATGTCTCTATTCACTGAATGGGGGCTGGACTAGGTGAGCTTGAAAGGTCCCTTCCCACCCAAACCATTCCATGATTCCATGAAACAGCTTCTGTAAACATCATGGGTGAGGCTGGGATGACCAAGATATCTGTCAGGGTTGTGTAATTATCTGAAGTATCAATTTCCCTTTGGAAAAGTACCTTTGTGTTTTCCAGCTCTTGCAGACCTTTCCTCGCCTGGCTCCAAACCCAGCAGAGGAGGGGAGATGGGGCAGCTGGGGCAAGCGTGGCTGTGCAGCCTGTGGCTGTACCTGCAGTGGGACAGTCATGCTCACTCACCCTCTGCGCTTTGCTGTTCCTGTTAATAAGCCTCATGAGGATGGTGATGCTGCTGCTGGTTCACTTACGCTCTGTCTTAATGGTGTGCATGTAAGTGAGACGTTCTCCTCTTCGACATCATTCTCTTCTAATTACATATTAAAGCATAATCATGGTAGCGAGAAAGCAGCCTTAATGCACCCTGGGTAAAGCTAATGATGTGGACACACTGCACTTAGATGCATTTGTCAAGGTGTCCTATTCCAGGCCTGTTGTGAGTAATTTTAGGAATTTCTGAGCCAGCGTGGACTTGGTAAATGTTTGCAGTCATTCCTACTAATGAGTAAGGCTTGTGTCGTGAGACTGATTGAGCTGTGGTGGAGATTTCTCCCTGGCTGACAGATAGTGGGGATTTCACAGCCTGTTACTTAAGTTTTGAAAAAGGTAGTTAATACTTCTGGGGAAGGAGTGATGGGCAAATGGGTTGGAAGTAACACTTAAATTGGAGACAGCAGTTTGCATGTTTTTCTGGGGCTTTGGGGAGTGGTGTTTTCCATCTTAATCCTAGGGCAAGGCTTCATCTTTCTGCCTTGATGTTGATGCCAGCCACTGATGAAAATCACCTTCTCCGCTGCTCCTGCCACGTGCAAGAGCTTATTTCCAGCTCTCCATCTCTTCCATTTGTCTCCTTCAAGGTCACCTTGATTTTGGACAGCTCTGGAGCATCTGTCTGACTTGAAGCACATAAAGAGTCTTCAAACTGTAGTGTGATGCTCAGTTGCTCTGCCCCAGGCTGAAGCCTGAATACGATGGAGCAGTGAGGACAGCTTACACAATGTATGGATTCTGTGCTGTCTGAAAAGGTGGTGTAGATATGGCCCAGGAATCACAGAATCATGGTATTGTTTAGGTTGGAAAAGGCCTTTAAGATCATCCAACCATTAATCTAGTATTGCCAGATCACCACTAAACCACACCTACATGGCTTTTAAACCCCTCCAGGCACAGGGACTCCATCACTTTCCTGGGGCTTGATAACACTTTTGGGGAAGTATTTTTTTCCTAATGTCCAACCTGGGCCCTGCAGAACAGCGGCAGTGAAGCTGTGACAGACCTGGCAGTCCTGTGCCTTGAGCTGCTGCTATCTCACATCCTCAGAGTCATCTTGTTGAATATGGTTAATTACTCAGAGGAATAGGGAGACAGTTCTACAGCTATTGGTGTTGTGCAGTCCTTGGAGATGCAATGGGTGTCACTTTTATACACAGTCATGGCTCTGATATAGACGTACTCTTCTCTCTCGCTCTTTGTGCATCTGATTTAAAATATACGTGTATCTGGAGAGAACTGATGCAAAAGTGGAGCTTTGACAAAGAAAAGCTCGATAGAGTTTTCTCAAGGAAATAAAATGAGGAAAGATTCTTCCCTGCACACATACCTTTCAGTGCTATGGAGTGTGCACGGAGAATTAAATCGGAGCTGGGGACCCTGGAAGGCTTTTGGGTGCTGGGTATGATATCGAGGGTGTTCCTGTGGTACCCTGATCTCCTCTGGGCACACACAGAAGACAAAGCAACTGGAGATAGTGCCGGAGGATTAAATTAAAAGAAGTGGTTGAAGAGCCGTGGTGTGAGGCAGCAGCTTTGGAGCATCGCTCTCTGCTGCCCCAGCGATGTGCCTGAGCTGATGGGGTGCAACAGCTCTCGTCAGATGGGAAAGAGCAAGTCGGTCTTCCGAGCCAGTGGACTGTAAAGATTATTTAAAAAAAAAAAAAAATTGAATATATTTCTTTCATGTGGAAATAGTGCTTTAGTCCCTGTACATCGAGATTTATCTAAAGGACCTCTGTGCTCCAGCAGTGGAGCTGAGATCACAGTTCGTTGCAGATGCGAATTGAACTGGCTGGGTCCCACTTTCAGCAGATGCGAATAACCATTGTACAGTGTCAGTCTGTCTTCAACCCCACACGTCAGTTCTGCTTCCCAGGCTGTTTTTTTCACAAGCTAGATTTGCACAGAAAAAGAATTTTTCTTTATAAAATGAAATTTCTGGCTCCTGGAAATAACGCGCCGAAGCTGGCTACGAGGGCTCTGCATATTGGGCACACCAGTGTGAGATGCTGGAGAGCAGCAGCAAATAGTCCACCAGCTCTCTGGAGAGGCTGCTTTGGTGACCAGCGAGGTGTTAGAGATGGATCTACCAGAATGTAGATTTGGTTGGGTTTGTTTCTTTTTTTTTTTCTATTTTTTTTTCTATTTTTCAGCAGGGATGTTTCATCCCATTGTAGTAGGTGCTGGATGGGAGGCTCATTTTAAGTGTTTTCATCTAACGCAACAATTTGAGGTGGTCTGATTTTTTTGTAGACCTAGGTGACATCTCTTCTCTGGGAATCTGATTTCTGGGACAAAATGCTCAATTGAATTAGACTTTTATGATATCTTAGATCATGCATTCTGTAGCAGGATCTCAAATTGAATGTATTGGCCTGCAAGTGAAAAAAAACCCAAACCTAGTTGACCTTAATGGCATTACTGAGATAAAGGAGGAGGTTGGGTCAGGGTCATTAGCCCATATTTGATCCACATAGGAAATTTAATTTTAAAACATGTATGTATAGAAAAATCTACAGTTCGGAAGTGGATAAACTTTTGGTTTATAGCCAACCTGCAGGGAACCATGTGAAGGACTCTTGCCTCAAGGCCTCACTTGACTCTGTTTGCTCAGCCTGTTCCTCCACCAGCCAAGTCCCAGTGTGGGTGCTGCCTCCCGCCCTTCCCCGTGCCTTTTTTCATAATATTGTTCTAATTACTGGAGTGTGAAGAATTGACTCTCAAAATGCCTCTTGGCAAATTCCATTTGTGCATTGATGAAATTTCCTTCTCTGCAGTCTCGCCATTAGTGCCAGCCCCGTTCAGCTTGTCCTCGGATCAGAACTTCTCCTCCACCCTTCCCAGGCGAACTGGGACATGGTAGTTATCATGTTGTTGGAGACAATAAATGCCACAGGGAGATGAGAAAGGGAAGAAAATGAGGGATTTGCAGGAGGATGAAGGGTTAAGACTTGTCTGTTGAGGTCCAGCTGGTCTGTGTTTTCACAGTGTTGTTTCTCCTGATGAGCTGCCAGATGTAATTTTTTGGGGGGTAAACTGGGACAGCCAGGGATGTCTGCGGGTGCAAGGCTCTGAGAGCAGAAGCTCAGCTGGTAGCTCAGGAAAGGCCTCGCAGGAGGGTTTCGGGGCTGAGGATTTTGGGGAGGTCGAGCTCTGAACCCTGCTTGGCACAGGGATGTTTGTGGTGGAATTTCCTCGCCTGCTTGGGATCGTGCCTTTTGCTTTTTCCCAATAGCTGTCCCTTGAGGAAAGGACTCACTGGTTCTGCTCGAACCTTCTGCTCCCTGGCTGGGTGGAGGGGCTATGCAGCAGACCTTTGTGCCTCTGCAGTCATCGGTTGATGTTGCAGAGAATTCAGGGTGTATGGCTTATGTGCTCTCAAAGTGACTTATTTCTGTTGAGTTGTTTCTAGATGTATCTCTTTGTTTGTTTGTATTGTTTTCCTCTTTCTCCAAGTGAACAAGGAGCACTTGAGAAATGCTTTGGGCTTTTTCTGCAGTTGTGAGGGGCTAAAAAATGAAAAATAAAACTGAAAGCTCAGTTAGCAAGTAATGGCAAGGTTCCCGGGACTGAGGCTTTAAGACAAATGCCACAGAGGAGGTTTTCTTCGTAACTTTAGAGACTGAGCAGCTTTGGACCATCTCCTGATTCCAAAGTGCTTGCAGTAGGTCCACGCAGCAGACTCGTGCTGTGAAATTAGAGGTTGCTTCTGTCTGGCTTTCCTTCCCCGTTACATTTGCAACCTGGGAGCTGGACCAGCAAGTCCTGGAGGGGGGAGCAGGGATGGATTGGTGGTTTTCCCCAAGGCTGCGTGTGGATTGTGCTGGATCTGGGGCTTGGGCTGGCTTGAAGCACTGGTGGGTTTGGCTACCATGAAGTCTTCTCCTTTATCATAAAACATCCCAGGAATCCTCCCTGCAGGATAGACTGTGGGCTGCAGAGGATCCCAGCTGACTTTGTCAGAGGATCCGAACCAGCAGGGAACCAAAATTCATTCCGATGGCTCCACACTGCTGGCAGCCCCTGCCTGGGACCAGGAGTGGCAGTGGAGAGGACAGAGCCTTGGTGCGATGACAGCCCAGTCCTCTATGCTCCCTGGCAGGGGTCCAGCAGAGGGGTGCTCCAGCATCAGTTTGTGCTGCTCGGCTCCCCTCTGCAGATGCTTTGGGGCTCACCAGGGCTGTGAACATCCTCTCCCACCTCCACAGCTGTTTCCTGGCATATAAAGGGGTTTAAATGCCCCTTGGAGAAGCACTTGGAACACCGACTGGCTGCTTCTGATGTGCGTCTTCTTGGTCAGTGGCTCACAGAAGAGCAGTTACCCTTCAGAGGAGCAGTAGAGCCTGAACCTTCACCACCTTGTCCCGCTGTTTTGGCAGCTAATCAGTTTTATCCTTGTCTGGGGGAGAATTTGAAAAGCAAAGGAGGGTGAAGAACATGTGCCCTGGACTAGGCTAAGGAGAAACTGGCCAGGGACATACCAGGCATGAGTGATCTGTGGCCAGGGATGCTCAGCTTTGGGCTGCTTCTTTTCACAGAGGCAAGGACCTTCAGAATGCAGGAAAAGGGCAGTGCCAAAAGCCCTGGAAACAGATGAGATGCAGCCACTTGGGCTGGCAGGTGGTGATGCTGGAGAAAGCTTTTTGAGAGCAGAGTTGTGCTGTGTCCGGTCCCGGGAGCTGTTGGGTTTTGTTGGCACCATGTGTTACAAGAGTGTACAACAACCAAAAAACATTGAACTTCAGGCACTTTGCTCTTCCCAGATGCTTTTCCAGTTCTGTCTTGCCACAGAAAGGCTTGTAAAGAGGTAGCAATCGATTAAAACTAGTCGTGGCAAGTTCCTGCTCGTGTAAGCTGTCTGAAGGACAAGCAGATCTGTAGATTCTTTGTGGTTTTCCTCCGTTCTATTTCTAGCTCCATTAAATCCATTTTTCCCCTATTCTCTTCTGAAACATAAACGAGTAAATGCCATAACAAGGGCACACTTAAGGAAAAATGAAGCATGACTATAAATATGAGTGACCTAACTAAAAGAAAGGTCAGATAAGAGACATTACCCAGCAGTGTTCATTAAGGGTATCAGGGTGTAATTCAGTGCCCTGTTTTCCCACATCTGTAGTAGAGCCGAGCAGAGGATCCGTGGGGGAGATAAGGGATGAATGATGTGGGGGGGGAACTTTTCCTTTCCTGTGTGTTTTCGTTGAGGGCAATACAGCAGGTGAAGTGGAGAAGGGATTTTGATACCTATGGCTATCTGTGGTGTGGGTGGAACTTTGGGGGGGGGGAGGTTTTCTGCTTTGGTGGGGAGAGGAAGGAGCTGAACGGGGGCTCTTTGCAGTGTGACCCTCGTGGTGCTGCTGTTTGGACAGGGCAGGGCTGTTTGCTTTTACTCTCCTTGGCATGTGCTGAACAAACCTGCACCAAAATGTTTGCAAAGCACAAAGTCTTTTCGCCCCCTGTGATTTGGAGCCTGACCTGGAGTTTGGAGTGCAGGTGCTGAGGCTGGGTGCAGAAAGGTGCTGCTGTATTGCCCAGCCCGGGGCTGGTGGGTTCTGCTCGAGGCACACATGTGAAGAAGGAAAATAGCCAGAGTTACTTAAACCAGAAACTTCTTGGAGAAAGGCTCATGGCTCAGTAAGACAGCTCCTGCTACGTGGGGCTGGGCAGGGGTTTCCCGCAGGGATGTTGGATGTGATGGTGCTTTTTGGGGCTTCACTGTGGGTATGTTGCCACCAGCCTCAGCATGTTTCTGTCGATGTGTGTCTGCTCCTGCCTGTTTTCCCTCCCTAAAGCTCTCCAGGTTTTCACACAAGTGTGAAAATGTGTCCAAGTGATGTCAGGAAGAACTGGCAGTGTAGAGAAATCTCTTGTTATGGCGGAAACCAAATCTTGGAGATTAATTGGGCTACTCTTCTTGTTTTGCTTTTCCTGCCATGAAATTCTGTTCCCCGAACCTAAGAAGTTACTCTACAGGCCTGAACCATCTGGGGGAGGTGCAATAATGAAACCATTTAAATTCTCCTTTGTATTTTGGAAGGACGGTGATAATTCCCTTGGTGCCAAGGCTTATTTTGCTTCATTAATACCTGGATTTGAACAGTTTCCTTTCTTCCTTTCCTTGCTCAGGGCTGTGGTTTCAGAAAGCTCTCTTCTTGAGGAGACTTTCTGTGTGTACGCACCACGTGAAGTTGACAGGGGTTGAACTTCAAAGTGAAGCGTGTGAATAAATATTATCCTGACTTGAGGCTACTATTTATTCTTTTTCTTCAGAAACAAAACAAATTCATACATGCCTTCTGGAGACCTGGAATTAATAGTTTTCTTGGGTTTTTTTTCTTCTTTTTACCACTGTTGTGATGGCAGCACTATAGTCTTCCCTCTGCTTTGCTAGGATGATGTCCTTACCTGCCTTGCTCAAGTGTGTGGGCTTTACTGCCTTGCAGCCATTTCTGAATATTGGGGGAAAATTCTGTAGCCCAGGTCAAAATCCTCTAGTCTTGCTTGTGTGGCTTCCCTAGGTCACCAAAGGCCAGACTCTGGTGTGATGGGTGAGCCCAGGAAGATGCTGTGAACCCAGACCCGAACCTTGGAGGATCAGGAGGGTGTTCGCTTTAGGGTCCAGGAGCTGAACACGGCTTATGCCAGGGCTGAGTTGTTTGCTGTGCACTTTGCTCCCCAGAAGCACCTGCAACAGGCAAGTCTTTGTGTCCCAGGCGTCCAAAAGAAAACAGGAAATTTGTGTCCAGACAGCCCATCTTTGCAGGGCTTTGCATAAGGTGTAGAGTGTGTGTCCTCTGGAAATCAGCGTGGTTAGTACTGCCTCCGGCCATGCACCAGGTCTTTGGATGATTTCTACCCGCCTTGTGCAGGCAGGAGCTGGGGTATTGCTGTGGTATCGCTGTCCCAGACACATCTTGCTCTCTGGTTCGACTTTCCTCCGCAGTTCCAAGCAGGGAAAGGTTTCATGCATAGAAAATAATAAAATCAAATTATACCATCAAATGTTTTATGTATGATGAGGCACGGGCTGTCAATAATCCTCTATGTTTTTTAATGCGAACTCTCTCTGCGTTTCTGCTCGTGCCTGATGACACCAATTAATTTTATTGTTTGGAAATAATCTTCTGTGGTGTGTGATTTGCACAGCCCTAGCCTTATGCTTTCTAATGATTTCTCTATTAATTTCACTGCTGCCAGTAAGCTGAAGATGCCTTTCAAGTGGAAAGGGAAACATGACCTAATACCACGGATAAAATATTAGCAACAGCAAATTAAATCCCAGTTAGCAGCGTTAGGACCCCAGCCGCTAAAGACAGAAGAGCTGCTGAAGTGTAGCAGCGAGCGAAGAGCCGCACGTGCTGCCTCTGGATGCTCAAGAGTGTGGAGCAGTAACTTTCTGAACAGCTCTAAAATTAATGTTGCATCAGTGTTTCTGTCCCCTGCTGCTCCAGCCAGCTATTCCCTGGTTAAAGAAAGAGCTGACCCTGATAAATTAAATTTGTGTGCCTCCCTGTGCACTAGAAATGCTTTGGCCAGGCTCACCCCACTGCAGCTGTGGTCGGGCTTTGCTTTTATCCCTCCTCCTTGGTCTGAAAACGGATCTGATGAGAGCTCCTCAGCACTGCCGCCTTTGCCAGGATGACACACGCCCTTGTCATCTCCAGTCTGGGCGTAAGGATGAAGCTCTGCAGGGGAGCTCCCTCTGTCCCACTGGACAGTGGTGGTGAGAGGATGGGTAGTGCTGTTTATTTTCCTGATTTTATTTTTTTTTTTTCTTCACCATCACAGGCTTTGAGTGTCCTCAAGCCTTGTCCTTTTGTACTACCTGCACCCATCTGGTGAAAGCCTCAAAAGCAAAGTGTATACGGAAGGTTTCCAGTGCAAACTGGGTTTAATGGCTGTGACTTGGGTACCTGTCATCTGCAGGTCCTCCTTTGCAGCACCTGGGTGGTACCAAGTGTGTGTCGAGGGGCTGGGAGAGGAGCTGTGGTTTATCATAGTCATTGGTCCAAAACAGGGTAAAAAATAGACATTTTTAGTAATGGCAGCATAGGTAAATCCTGATCAGGCACTGACACATGTACCTGTGAGATGCTTGTGGAGAGCATCTGTACCTTCCAGCGACCTGCACTGGCTGCTCTCAATCTATCCCAAAATCAAGGAAATAAAATAAGGTTAAAATTATGAGGAGGTCACATGAAAATGTCCTTCTTCGGCCTTTGGAAGAGGTCTGTACTTGTGGCGGGGTGATCAGCACACTCACAGCTGGGACTGACTTTCTTCAACTGTTTCCTTCTCAGAGGAAAAAGTGTTCCCTTGATGCATGAAAATATCAGCACATCAGTATTGTCTAAGTGAGGGAAGAAGTGGGGGGAGGGCAGGGAATCAATGCGGGTTGTGACCAAAATATTGATGCGAAGATTTATATAAACGTACAAATATTCATTGCTGTTATGTTTTAGTTGCTGTGCTGCAAAGTTTTGTGGTTCCTGCCTAGAAATTTGAGGCAGAAGAGGTGGTCGTCAAGAAGATGGGCTTCAGGGCTGATGGCTGGGCAAGGATGAGGGGCTGAAAGCTTGGCAAGGAGCTGGGTGGTTTTGCAGGGTGGAGGTTGAACCCAGGGAAGCACTGGGGCTGTGCTGGTGGCGGGGTTGGAGCTGCAGTCACTTTCTGCTCACTCTCTCCTTACAAACATCTCATTAGACTCAGGTTATTGGGTAGGCCTTGGGGTTCCGTGCACCACCACAGCGATGCTCACCCTGGCTGGAGTCATTACTGGGTGTTCTGTATTGAATGGTAACCTGTGAGGTATTTCAGTAATTTCACTTTTCCTTCCACTTTTTCATGGTGAAAACGTAAACGAATTTTTGCAGAACTGGGTAGTGACAGTGTGGGCGGGGGAAAAATATAATACCATGAACTAGATATAAAAGTAGTTGTCAGGAGCGATGGGCTGATGCAGGCAGGGTGTCTGTGGTGCTGCTGTTCAGGGTGGTGTTTCAGCAAGGACGTGCTTGCCCTCCTGATGTCTGGCAGGGTTCCTCCAGCCCCACAGCCCTGGCTGGCTGCCTCTGCTGTCCCTTTTTCAGAGGTCTTTGAAATGGTGATAAAATGGTTATGGTCAGATCAAAGTCTGAGCATAAGATTTCTGCTGGCCGTGGGTCTCTTTGCACTGGGTTCAGAATTACGGAGTGAAGGCAAGTCCTCCCTTAGGGTTTGTATGAGAATGAAGCCAGTTACAGCTCTGATGTCATGGGGGAAGTTACTGAAACTCGGGCAATGAGTCACAAACAGACTGATGTGTTGATAGATAGATATATATATTTGTTGTTGTTGTTGTTTTCATTGCTCTTTCAGAAAAGAAAAAAATGGACAGGGGGTGTGGGTGGGGAAAGGGAAACTTCTGAAGGAAATCAGTTGTCAGCAAAAGCAAAAATAAAACAAAAAGCAAAAAACACCCAAAACCTCAGATGCCTGCAAAGTCACTGGTGCTGCTCACCGCTCTGGTTGCATCTCTGCTGCCAGAGCAAGCCCAAAACAGCAGAGAGGGCTTGGATATCTGTTCCTGCATCGCCATTGCTTTGGAGGAAGCATGCCAGCTCTGGTTCATAATTAATAGTTTTCAGCCCAATTCTGCTGGGAGAACAATGAGGACATTGAGAGCAGATCCATGCTGGCTGTGCTGTGTGGCTGCTGCAAAAGCCTGAGCCTCGTGCCTGCTCCACGTCACCTTGGTTTACATACCCAGAGCTCTGCCTCTGAAGAAAAACTACTTTAGGCACAAGATTAAGGGTAAACAGTGTTGTAGTACCATGGTGACATTTTCCCCCGTGATGCTTGCTTTTCTTTTCTCTCCCTTATGGACTCTATAATCTTCCAATATGATAAGAAGTGAGGAGTAATGGAGCTGTTGGCCTTTTTAAATATGTATGAACTTCTCGGGAAAGCCAGAGAAGTGAGGAGCAGGGAAGACAGATAACAGATGTGAGATGGTCTCACAACCGTGTTGTTTGACGTGCGTGGGTTTTTGTTTTGGTTTTTTTTTTTTCTTTTCCTGGTGACCCAAGTCAAAGGCAAAGCATAATGTTTCTGTTCTTACCATGTAAAGATGATGATTATTTTTTTGAAGAAGACAACTGTATCTGGGGCGCAGCTGTGATGGTATCACAGAAAGCTGATCGTGCAGTTCCTACCTCTGCCTCGCTGGGCGTTTGCTGCCGGCAAACAAAGATGTTTTCTGCCTCTTCTTGGCATCAATCTGCATGGCGACTCAGTAAAATGGGCTCTGTGGGATATGGTGATTTTTGAGACAGACCTGCGCACACACATATATATATATATGTGTATATTTTGGGCACATAAATAACTATTGTCAGGGTCAGGTTTTAGCTTCTGAGAGTCAAATGGGTCTGTCCCATCTCCATCATCTTTGTCCCTCCAGCTGAAGGTGGTGGGGCTTTCACTGAGGTGTAGGGCAGATGATCCCAATCGCTTCTGTTTGTGTTTCGCTGCTAAATGACTTTGTGTTATTCCCAAATACTGGCATAAGGAGTGAGGGTGTGGAGTAGCTGTAGACTTAAATTTGTCCCCCATAACAGATGTCATGTGCATCGATTGTATCTTTGCTGGGGAAGGGAAGCTATTGGGGGTCGGAGCTTGGGAAAAGGAGAACGGGCAGGGATGTGATAGGATTTACTTTCAGGGAGGTCACTTGTTAGAACAGAATTGCTCAGAGCATTGCGATGTGCGATGTTCCCTGGTGCTGTGCAGCGCTGCTGCCATCCGCCTGCACTGTGATCCTGTCTGTTGCAGGAGCAGGATTGGCTCTTGAGCATCTATTTCATTTAGTTGGGTTCTTCAGGCTCCAGACTATAGAAAACATGGTGGTAATCAGCTTTCAGCCACCTCGCCCGGGCAGGGGATCAATACAGCTCAATACAGGGGTTCGTTTTTTTCCAGAAAGACTTGGGGAGAAAAGATGCTATTGAAAGAAAATTACTGCATTGCCTATCGGCTGAAAACAAAAGCCTTTTGTCCCATCAATCATTTGGAGGTTTTATCTTGTCAATCACGAGGAAAATGTCTCCTTTTCACTTCTGCCAGACTTTGTATAGATCTGCTTTCTCCTTTGTTCAAACAAACAAGTGTTGGGGGCAGTAGCGTTGTAATAAAAAAAAAATAATTAAAAAGAATTAAAAAGAATAAATTATAATATTTTTGTCACTGTTTAGACCGCAGACAAAGTAGTAACGCAAGTTAACCTGTGTCCTTATGTCCCATAGCTGAATGAGGTGGTAGATCAGACTCAAATAGTGCTGCAGGGAGAAGTGTCCTCACTTTCTACATGCCTGGGTGTGTTATCTTGAATTCCTCGTGCTGGTGGTAGCATGTTATGTACATACAAAACACGCCGTGGTGTTTTATGCTATCACACTCTGCTAGATTAGGCATGATAAAGCTTGTGCATGTGAAGTGACCTGGCTTCGTTAGCGGTGGCTGCAGGGGGAGGTGATGCAAAGTTTCCAGTGCTCAGTGATCTTTGAGCTCCCCACCACCTTCTGGCGCTGCACCTCTAAAGCCTGGGTGCAGGGACTGCCTCTGTCAGTCTCCCTGGTGCCAAATATCAGAAGCCTGAGGCAGCGAGAGCAGCGAGCCTGGAGTCTCAGGGCTCATGGGTTGGTCTGTGCTTCTTGGATGCTTTGAGAGCTGAGCTAAAGCGCTGGGTACGGTGTGTTTCTCTGTTCCTGAACTCACTGCAGGCTCTGGCCACAGCTCGATTTCTCCAGTGTGCAGGTGATGCACCTGATGGGAGTGTTTTGTGTTGTGCTCTGGCCCCAGAGCCATTACCTGGAGCACTTCGCTCCCCTGGCTTCGCTGCTTCTCCAGCACTGGCAATGGGAGGATGCTCTGAGGCTTTTCTCAAGTAGGGCTGGCTCAGGCAGCTCTCAGGGCTGGTTCTGTGGCCCATGGTGGGCTCAGGAAGGAGAGAAGAGGTTGCGGTTTTATCCCAGGAGGAAACCACAGTGACACTCCACATGCTTTTGTTTTGTTCACAAGAGTGAAAGACTTTTTCCTTTCCCTTTCTACTTCCTTTCCCTTTCCCGACCCTCTCTGCAGATGGGCTTTGGACATGAGCAAATACACTGCCAGAAGCCCAAAAGTCTATTTATCCATCCATCAGTTGGTGTGCGGCTGCGTGTATGGCCTGGGTGAAGGGAGCCAGGCACCAAACACCTCACATACATGCATTTGGGCTGTGTAGAAGCGCTGGCACACCACTGCCTTTCCTCCTGCCAGGAGAACTTGTTCACCTCCTTGAGCTGGAGACCCAGTTAAGCTCCAGTAGTTCCGGTCATCTCATGTCAACAGTGCTGCTGGACCTACCAACCCCTCGGTGCCACTCCGGCAGCTCCAGAGCAATGCAGGTCCTCAGTGCCCTGCCCTGTCTGGTCCCAGGGCTGCAGCAAAGGTCCTCTCTGCTTGTGCACCAGGAGCAGCTCTGCAAAGTCACCAGGGCTCGCTGGTTTAAAGCCTTTGGTGATGGGGCCATGCTCTGCCTCACTGGAGCTGGGGATGCTGTTTTGCTGCTGCATGGCCAGGGTGTGTGTCAGTGCTGCCGTGGGCTGTTGGCCATCTGCTTGCTGCTTCGCAGGCTGGCCGGGCTCACTGGGCAAGGGGTTTTTCCTGTAAACAGCTCTCTCCTGGGGCACGGTGCAGTGTCAGGAACCACTGTCATTGTTCTCAAGAGCTGTGCGTTTCCCTTTGCAGCCAGCTAAAGATATAAAGCTGCTAGAGATGCACAGCAGACATACGGAGTTTCTGTTTCTCTCTTGGCCCCTCTTTGGGCAGGATACTCAAATATTGCTCTTGCTTTGTGCCAGGGCTTTTATGGTGAGGTTGTGTGACTTAGGTGTGTTTGGCTGATGGCCATTTGCCAAGCCAAGGTGAAATACTTTGGCAAATTGAATCATAGAATTGTTTTGGTTGGAAGAGATCTTTAAGATCATTGAATCCAACCAGTTAAGATCCATCAAATTAACCTAGGTCACCACTAACCCGTGTCCCTCGGCCATCTCCATGGCTTTGAAACCCCTCCAGGGATGGGGATTCCACCACTGCCCTGGGCTACCTGGGCCACCACTTGAACAACCTTTTTGGGAAAGAAATTTTTCCTAATACCCAACCTAAACCTACCCTGGTGCAACCTGAGGCCATTTCCTCTTCTTTATCGCTATACAGGGACATATAAATAGGGCCATCTCACTGTAGCAGGGAAGTGTGAATCATCCCTCTTTTAGTTGCAAACTTTTAGTCGCAAACTTTTTTTCTTTTGCTTCAGCCCAACTTTGTTTCTGCTGCTCTGACTTTGGATGCTATAGCTGCTGGTGGTGTCTTTCCAGGAGTGGCACAGCAGGTAGGGCAAGCACAGGGTGGGCAACAGCAAGCTTATTTGAATCCACGTTGTTTATCAATACAAGCCCAGTATCCTGCAGCTGTTTCAACGTTTTCTA